>PVHY01009888.1:0-54241 GCA_004024945.1 Uropsilus gracilis
TTTGCCTGTGGAACAGCAGGCTCTCGTTGCCCGGGGTACCACAGACTCAAGCAATCCCCAGCCTCAGCTTCCCAGGTAGCTGGGATGACAGGAGTGCGCCACCACGCCCAGCTATATTTTTTGGAACTAGGTCTTGCTACGGGCCCCAGGCGGGACTCGAACCACGATCCCTAGTCCCGGCCGCTTCATAGGCTGAAGCTATTTTTCTTTTCTGGATTCCAACTGCCTGGTTACTGTCTTGAAGCTGCTTTTTGGGTTTTGGATACTCCTTAGCCTACACTGGTGTGTGGTGATGCCACTGTCTGTCTTCTCCCTACCATGCTGTCTCTGTTGACTGGTATCAACATATGCCAGAGAGAACAGCATAGAGAGGTTGAGAAAAGCTAAAGTCAGAGTAAAGGAGTAGTTCTCTGTGGATGCTGACTTAAATAGATGAATGCTTCGAGAATGAACCAGTACAACACTTGGGAAGGTGTGAAACAACAAAATGAGATGAGTAGAGTTATCTGGGGGAAAATTTAGGTAGGGAACTGACTACTTATCTCTTTACACACACAGCATGTTGAACTAAATATCATCAAATAAGCAAAGTTATTTTCTTCCTTCCCCAGGGAACCCAAAATATCAAGAAGCAAAGAACATGGTTTATAAGATTTTGGATTCTGAGTTTGAGAAACCTGGGTTCAAGTTTTAGAGCTGAAACTTATAAATTTTGGTTGTTGGTTAAGTAAAACAGAGGGAAGACAGAGCATTCCAATACATTTGGGGAAAAATGTATGTAGAATATGGATCTAATATCTAGGACATGCTAAATATCAGTAAGTGTTAATTATTTTTGCTTTCATGTTCTTCTTTTGCAAGGTGTTTCAGACTTGGAGAAAGAACACAAACTCAGGACTCTGCTTACTTACTTGGGAACTATTGCCTCAGTTTTTCTCACATGTAAGATGGCAAAACAGCCTGTCTACCTGATAGGGTTCTCAACAAAACGAAAAGACCTGAGAAATATAAAGTTTTTGACACTTCCTCATCAATTCTCATTCTGTGTCTGAGAAAAGGGCCTGTTTCAAAGTATGAATTCTCCTTTGGGTGTCTGTATTTGTTGTCCATACACTGCAAGAATGGCTCCCTGAATCCAGTCCATAGCAACTTTGTGTTGGGGTGAGAGTGTGTGGGGGCAGTGGTTGGGAGAAGAGGTAGGGATCTAAGTGGTAAGAGAAGCAGAGTGTAGTCATGTAGGCAGACCCCTCTCGGGTCATGTCCAGTAGGCTCCCAACTGCTACTGGTAGGATTCAAAGGTCCATGTTAGCTTGGAGTACACCCAACAGTGCTTTAATGTCAGGTATACCTCTTAGGTCAAGACTTCACTTAAGGTTAGAAAAGGAAAGCTTTTCTTCCATTAGAAGCACAGAGTTGGGAAGATTCTATCCTGCACAAACCTTCCTTCTGTCAACAAAAACTATCATGGCCAGACAACATGCAGCACTGTTGACACAGGTACACTATGCTCTGTAGACTTCATGGGATTTAGCCTCAAACAACCTTATGAAAACTATAATTCCCATAGGACCTGACAGACTACAAAGCACTCTTTACATACAAAGCATCCTGTACATGTCACTTTGGTGCAGACATGCTACAAATCAGCCTTAGGTTTCTTCCATCAGATCTGAAAATATTGAGAATCACAGTTTGTGAAGTTACCACTTCTGGGACCTGGCCGGGTGGATTCTCAGGGTGTGAAGATTTACAGTCTGAGCTATGATCACCAAGAAAGAAGTTAAAAAAAATACCTGTAGGAAATGAAATAAGTGGTGGGAACTCTTCAAAACCAGACAGTTTTGGAGAATTACAGAGCTAGGATTTAAAACCTTAAAATCTCACATGAAGTAAAACATTTGCTTGTTTCCTCAGAGGGAATAATACTTAAACTTGCTGGTTGCTAGTTATATTCTATGGAAATACTGACACACGTGTAACTCAAATCACAGAGCCCTCCCAGCTCTATAAGCTGCCTGAACAAACAGACTCAAATGCCTCCACCAGTTTTGACCTGGTATAAGGAGAAGCTGGGATTCCAGTCTGTTTTCCTTACTTCCACAGAGTCACTCTGTGGAAGGCCAACCTCTGTCAAGCTCCCACTCCTGCTGCCAGCTGCTGGGGCCCCTGGGCAGACCTGGGGTGCTCTGCCTTGACTTCTGTTATTTATCCTACCCCTTCCCTTCTTGAGCATTTAGTTTCTTTGCCACGGTTCCTTATACCTGTCTTCCATCACCTCAGTGGAGCCACATTTGGGATCTCCCTTCAGTATTCACTCATGATCAGCAAGCCTGTGGAAGATCCCCTTCCCCAGAGTAGGCCTTCCAGAAGTACTTTTCAATAAAAGGCTGTCTTACAGTGCTTTAAGGAGTAACCAAGACAACCAGCTATAAAAACAGATAGTTGAGGCACTTACAGAGACTGGGAAGCCACACTCTGATGATGTGTCTTTAGGAAAAAAGAATCCTTATACATAGTTGAACTATTCATTTGCTCTCAGAGCAGAAAATTATTTGAGATTTGGCAGTATACATAAGCCAGCTTTTCTTAAGGTCTCTCTAACTCCACCCCCACCCATGTCTTCCCCATCTGATGGATTAGTGCACGTCCCAAAGGTCAATGGATCATAGTCACAATGATGTCTTTTCCTCTGGGAACATGGAATGCATCGGCTGTAATTCTCAGTGAAGTCCCAGGGCAACATCTGAAATCATGACAACTGTGCTTTAACCAAGAGGGTCACCTACAACTCCGGAGCCAGAGGCCCTCCTCACTTACGTGATCATCTGAGGCATAGAGGACTTCCATTAGTCGCTGCACGAGGTCGTCATTTTCCTGCCCGTGTTCTTGGCAGAGTAGCTCAATCTCTCTCAACTTTCCAAAGTAGAAATCCCTTTCCTTTTCCACACCTTCCAGGGCAAGCTTTAATGAATGTACCTGCAAGGAGTACAGATAGAGAAGACCCCAAAATATAGTACAAGAAATAAGTGACGAGTGATGCCTGCAAAGAAAGGTTAGAGGCATGAAAAGACAGATGTGTGAAAATAACTGCTGTGAGAGTCTGAGGAGAAACAAGGGACTGTTGTTTGGAGCTTGAGTTTAGGCCAAAATGCCCAGTCATACAGCACACTAGTCATGGCCTGCGGTCAACTGAGTGTTTACTATGTGGCTGGAGGGATGGATAGTTCTGCTCCATACTGTCCCACGAAGGCTCTGAGGAAGCCTTCCTTGCTTATTAACAGCATAGCCTTCTCCTAACCTGTTCTTATCTTGCTTGGAGGGGAGATGACAAAATGGGAGGAGGTAAAAGAGAAGGGCTGTCCACATTGAAGAGTGATCTAGCTTTACCTTAAAAAAGTAAAAATGGAATTCTGCATGACCCAGCTATCCCACTTAGGGCATCTAGCCAAAGATTATAAAACCATCAACTCAAAAAATTATACATTAAGCCAGGCACGGTGGCACATGCCTTTAAGCACAGCTTAGAGTGTGGCTGAGACTAGGAATCACTTGAGTCCGCAGGTTCGAGACACTCTGGGACAACATAGCGAGACAGTCTCAAAAAATAGCTGGGTGTGGTGGCACATGCCTGCAATCCCAGCTACCTGGAAAGCTGAGGTTAGGGGTCACTTGAGTTTGTGGTAACCCAGGCAACACGAGTCTGCAGTTCCCTGGGGCAACATAGAGAGACCTAGTCTCAAAAAAAAAAAAAAAATCAAAAAACTATATGCTCTACAATGTTTATTGCAGCATTATCTGTACTGGCAGAGGAGTGGATTAAGACGATGTAGCATATCGACACTAAAGAATACTATTCAGCCACAAGTAGGCAAAATGTCACTATTTACAGCAGAATGAAAGGAGTTCAGGGAATTATGTTTAATAAAGCAAGTCAGAATAATGGATATTCAAAGTCAAATATTGGATATTCACACAGCAAAATACTCAGCAAAAAGAAGGAAACTGTTGTCACTGGGGTTACTGTGAAGACCCACCTGTCCTCACGGGCCTTGCACTAAGGTGGCCTTTAGCTGTGAGTTCCTTCTTCAAAGTTCCTTAGTCACATCAGATAAAGGCGGTTTACTAGAAAACTGGTGAGCCTAGAAGCCCAGTGGAGTGGATCAGGCCTCCATCCTTCCAGTGAGGCTCTGGGGCCACCACCATTTCCCCAGCAAAACAGCCCTCACCCCTTTTCTGTCTCTCGATGCTGGTTCAAGGAACCTGCAGGGCTGTGCAAATTCTCACAGCAGTTGCAGGGACAGTGCCAGTGAAGGAAAAGGAATGGTGAGAGCCTGCTAAAGCAGTCTCCTCTGGCTGAAGGAACATGGAAGGGATGTCAATAGATCTGGTCTCAAGTTCAGGCTACCACACTCCAAGGGGTACAGAAGCTACATCAGGTTCAAACCACCAGCCTGTTCCTACTCTGAAAATCATAGTCCTCCTTAGGTATATATCTCATTTAAATTAGTCTTAAAAAATTTACTTATATATAAAATTTCACATCATTGTAATCCCAGGGATTTGCACCCCCTCCCCCCAACATTACCCTCCTTTCCCCCCTGCCCAAAGTTGTGTGCTTCAGTTTGGTACTTAGCTTGTTTTGACTTTTCCTCATGGCTTTTGTTTATTTTTTCCCTATATCCCATATATTAGTGAAACCATTTGGCTTCTGTCTTTTTCTTTTTGACTTGTTTCTGCTAATATGATTTCTTCTAAGTACACCCATGTTATCATAAAATCATCAAATTTGTCATTTTTAATTGATGAATAATATTCCATAGTATATATATACACCACATTTTTTTTTCACCCAGTCCTCTCTTTTGGGGCATTTAGGTTGCTTCCAAGTCTGCAATTATAAATGGTGCTGTAGTAAACATCCAAGCACAGGTTCATTTAAATTAATCTTAACAGAATTTCAAATAATTACATTTGGAATGGAAAATTTTCTAATATTTCTGGGCATTCATGAAGCCATTCACCTATCCAGAATATGTGACTCATTTTAACATGCTGAGAACAGCCAGGGTCCATCCTCTTCAGTGAACCTGGCAGACTTACTGGATCCTGTGAGATTCAGGCATGATCTCAAGTCACCTTACTGATGCCCCCATGCAGTATTCACAGAGCAGCACAACCTGCATTTGCTAACTTTTAACTCTTATGTTTCACAATACTATGGTCTGGACATTTGCGAAAGCTAAAGGTAACCAGCAGAGAAAGTAAAACTCCCTTTATTTTAGAAACCCTCTCTTCCTTTGAAACAAACCACTCACCTCTCTAAACTTGGTCAGAATCTCTCTGAAGCCCCTCTTGGTGCCAGCAGACATAACTGTGGTAGCTTATATATCTGGTATGTGCCAGTTCCCTAGGACTAGGCAAGAAGTGTCTCCAGACATATTTGACCCATGAAACTAGGGCTTCTGTCTCTCCGGAGAGCTTTGCCTGCACAATGAGCAAAGGACCAAGGCTTCTGCAGCAATACTAGCAAGGCCAGCCTTTGGTGGTATTCCAGAGGCATTAGGTAACAGATGCAGTTATAAACACTTCCTAGTGAAAGCCAAAAGCAGCTAAATTGTAGGATGAAGCAGCAATTGACACACAAAGTTTCATTTTGGCAGATCTACTCACCAACACTTACACTTCCTCACTCCCTAGCATGTCACAGTAGAAACCTAATTGGTGGAGTTGGGGGATAACCCTCAGGAAAACTCAAGGGGAAGAGATGAGGAGTAATTACTCTCTTCTCCCATTTTTCCCCACCTTTCACTGTCTATACCCTAACCTCTCCCAGGCAGTCTGAGCCCCTCTCCAGCCCCCAGAGGTCCCCAAGGATAGCACTGACTTCAACCTGCCACCTGTTTGCTAGCCCACTATCCAAATTGTTCATTTCAATTGTGTCTTTTTCTCCCTTATGGACTGTGATTTACTTCTGTCAACAAATGGTCTAGCACAGAGGTACTACCATAGCACGTCATGGGAGAAAAAAGGCATGAGGCCAAATAAATGAGAATTATTAAAGTTTATGGCACCTGTCATTTTCTCTGCTGTTACTGTAACTCACTCTTCAGCTGGGTGTTCTCACTCAGCCGTTCTTGTCCTAGTGTCCTCAGTTTCTATACATAGATGCCTTGTAGTTAGCAGTTTGGGGGTTGGGGGTGTGCCTGTAGGTGTTATGGACAGGGAGTGGAGAGAGAAAAAATAATCATGGAGATGGAGCTGAGTAAGTGTTCCTGCTTATCAAATGAAGACTCCTAACTTCCCTGTAAAGGACAATGGGGGCACAGGCACACTCCTTGATGTGAATGCATCACAGGCTAGGCAGGGGAGTGAAGGGCTTAGAAGTATGAGAGAAATTATAAGGAGGAAGATCATTGGGGTACTTCTCTTTGCTCACTCTAGAGTGGCATTTTAGAAGCTAGGATGAGGTTCTAGGTTCCCTGGGGCTGTAGGGCTCTTGGTAGGACTGGAGAGGAAGTAGCAATGACTAGCTGAGGCTGTGTGGGCTGCAGGATGTGGACCTGGATTGTGGTGAGGGGATAACAGGAGTTATAAGGAAACACATGAAAATAAAGATATGAAAAAAAAAAAATTGAGTTCCCTAGGAAAAAAGAATCATAACTCCAAAGTGTTATAAAGCCATGGCCTAATTCTCTTTAGGTCTACCCTGATTTGCTTTAAGTTTTAGGAATGTGGCCTAAGGGCTCATTAAAACTGTCTTAACTGCCTTTTATCTAAGAACTCATTACTGGTAATTCTAGATGGACTCAAACTGAGAATCAGCAGGTCATTAGAACATTCCACAGTTTCTAAATCAAAGTCCTACTCATCAGATGACTTAGGGTTTCACCTTTGTCATTAAAGTGGTCAAAATTGTAAAGAAACACTCTAGCTAAGTAGCTGCTTTTAAACTAGATTCTTAATTACAAATATACAATTATCTCAAAAACTGTTTCTAGACCCTTGCTGGTTCATCAAGACACAGATTAATCACCAGGAACAGCCCCAACGAGTGGCTGGGCCTGAGGATCTAGCATCAAGATTCCTTTCTCTGGGGTGGGAGTAGCTGAGGGTAGGCAGCTTTCATGGGGCCCAAGAGTACCAACTGTTTTATTACTTTTAAGCTATCTTAGGTGAAATAAGCCACTGTGAGTTAGAGCATTTGAAAGCAGTAGAGCTAGATTTACTATAATGTTGAGAAATACTAGATAAAAAGGCAATTTATACTTAAAACACAACTGTGGCTTTTCTGATTCCCCCCAGCGTCGGGTTCGGAGTTCTTTGGCATTGAACCTTGGCTGTTGGGGGAAGAGGTTTTTGCTTTTGCTTGCATAATAGCCTACTGTGTCAACTGCTGTAAGTTCTGAGGCAGGAAGGTATCATAAATCACTAACAACAAAATAGTGGGCTGCCAAATAGAACAGACTTGATAGTTGGGGATGGAAAGGTGGGAGGAAGTAGGGAAGCAGACAGGGAAGGAAACAAACCCTAAAGCCTTAGAACACTATCCAGACTAACCAGAAGTGGGCAGGTAAGCCATGGTCTAGCCTGGAGTTCAAGATTCACAATGAGGTGCTGGGGAGGAGAGGAGAGGTTTGTCCTAAGTCTGCATTTACCTGGGATTGAGTCATTTGTCCTTTTGTTTTAATGAACTGTTTGGGATTTGTGACTAATATCTTCTATTCATAAAATGGCACTAATCTTATCTGCTCAAACAATCCTTTCATTCTTGCTTGCTTGAAATCACCCAACTCACCCACTCTATCACCTACGTGGCCGACTGGGGTTTGCTCCCTTATTTTTCCCCAGTGCACCCAGGAAACACAGCAAAGGATGATGACTTACTTGTTCATTAAGCTGTATGACCTGTGTTTCTAAATCTTTATCAGATTTGGATGCTGAACCACTGGATGAAGCCCTTTTGGCTGAAGAGGGACGAGAAGGTGTGGATCCTGGTTTAGCTGCTGGACTTGATTTAGCCGCACCTGAAAGGAACCAGCATAAATGATAAACATTGGCAACATTAGAAATGCTTTTTCAGATATACAGCATCTAGATGACATGAAAGGAATTTATTAAAAAATATAATACCCTCAGTTATTGGCAGTACCATGGGCACACTTACAAAGAGTATGTGCATGCATGCATGTGCAGGGGCATGCACCCCCCCCCCCACGCAAATAAGAAAAGGTTGCCGAGGGCATCTGATTTAGCTTTTCTGAGTATTTTTTCTCACCCAAGTAACATAAAATTAATGCAGTGTTCTTTCTTCTCTCAGAGAGATAAGAGCAACAGATAGAAAGGACTTTAAGATTCTTTTTTTAAAGGAGGTTCTTCAACTCAGGATCATAATTGAATTTTTTTTTTTTAAACTAGGTCTTGCTATATTGCCCAGGGTAGTCTCGAACCTGCAGTCTCAAGTGATTCCTAAGCTCACCCTCCCACGTGTTGAGATTATAGGTACCTGCCACTGTGCCTGGCCATAACTGAGTTTCTAACAAACAAAAACATCTGACTACTTTAGTCAGATGAACACTTTAGAAGAAACAGAAATACAAATATGCTTTTTTTTTTCTTTCACTATGTTCTCCCAGTTTTAAGCACAGAAAGCATCTGGGAGCACTGACACCATCAGAGCAGTTCCTATGGCCCAAGTCCTGCTTTCTAAGTTTTATCTATAATAAATTTTTTTTTTTTTTTTGAGAAATGACTGATTTCAGGAATGAGGCAAGGAATGTGCAGACAGAGCTTGGGACATCTGGTTGCCAAAAATGGGGAATGTGTCCCAGGATGAATGTCAAAGGACACAGTAGTACCAGTTTGACCACACTTGGGAGACTGTGCATTCAGCAAATAATAGCTGCCATGTATTATGGTGCACTGGACCAATGAAAACAGTGTGTAAGGATGGGGGAGGGAGAGAGGGAGGAGGATGGTTTAATGATGTTTATGGGATACTGACAGCTAATAAATGCAGAAGTATTACAACTAGAAAAGTCACAGTTCTGAGACACCCACACTGAATTAGGAGAGACTATTTGATGGACTGAGACATTAAGTGAGAAGTTTGTGGGGAATCAATATATCAACCAAATACTAGATGACTTATGATGGGAAAAAGGTATGGGGCAACAGGGTGGCCTACAGATGACCAGCTTAACTAAGAGATTCAACAGTGTTACTCAGAAAGATATAAACTGGGGGGGGGGGGGGGAGACCAAACCAGTGATGTCAGTAAGACCTCTCCTGTCTAAAGCGTGGGTATGGTGATCTCTTCTTTCCTCACACATGGTATAGACACAAGAACTGGTCTCTGCAGCCAAAACAGAAGCTCTAACATGAATGTAATGAACCGATAAATTTCATGGAATAAGAAAATGAAGGGCCCAGTGCTGGGGTCCACCTATTCCTTCTACTCAGAGCATGGTTCTGGCTGGGTGGCAGGCCAATCTGGTGCAGGTGCTCACTCTGCATGCTCCCATTGGCTCAGTTTGCTACCACAGTTCTCCACTGCTCCTTGAGAAGGACTTTGGAGGGCCAGGAATATGTCTTATTCAGCTTTGTAACCCCAGTGCTTACTGCAAGGCTTGGCTGAAAATATATTTGGTGAAGAAACAAATGTTTAAATAAATATATGAACAAGTAAATAAAATCTGGTTCCAATTTTATAGTTTATTTCCAACTTTTCAGTACCAACAGGTTAGTAAGAGGCAAGGTTTTAAAGGTGTGTTGACAGTAGTTACAAGTTTCAACCAATTTCTTAATTACAAGTAGCAAACAGGAAGACCATAAAATTCTTATTTCTTATGTCTTCAGGTGTTCAGAGTCAGAGAGATTACAAAGCCATATATACTTTCAAGAAACACTAACAGCCACCATTCCCTTTAAAACATATGCCTCTCTGTTATAAAGAAAAAAAAAATCACCATCTAAAAGTACAGGGAACTACCTGCCACATTTTAAATGAGAAGAGTAAATTGGGGAATAACTTAAAACAGTTGAAAGGGTAATTCTCTAGCAACCTGTAATGATAACAGAAACCTTATCTACACAGAAAGGTTTCCCAAGGAATCCAGAGAACTGATGCTTTATTTGTCATTCAGAGACAGCTACAAGATCTCTCATCTCTGTAAGAGTCCATGTAAGAATGCGAAAAACACTCCTTCCATGTTCCACTGTCCAGTTTCACTAAGGAAGGGTCCAGTCATCAGGGAGGAGGAAGCATGTGGGGAAGAGCGGGGGAGGCAGGGCCAGCTGGCAAAGTGCCTTCTGCTCCGGGAGCCACCAGCCAGCACAGCTGGGAAAGCAGCTTTTGAAAAACCAAGTTGCTTTAGACCTTTTACAAGCAATATGTCATATTTAATATACAAAAAATCTAGCAGAAAGCAGCTTGAAGACCATCTATGATTAATATTCTGATTTACTAAGCACATGTTTACTATGTGCCAACCATGGCCCTGTGTGGGAGGCCCCTGCCCTCCAGGAGCACAGGGGGTCTGACGGTGGAATAGTCACATCACAGGGTTCCAGCTTGGCCACCCTCAAATTCTCAAGAATAAGCAGCGTTCTCCACTGCATGGCTCTGTTGTCCCTCCACTGGGAACACACCGCACCTCCCCTTCTCTGAGTGACTCTTCTACCAGCCTTCAGGCTGCAGTTTAGATGTCCCTTCTTGGTGCCCACCCATGTAATGGTACAGTTATTTATTTCATACCTTCTCCCATTAGATTGAAAACTGCACAAGGTAGGAGTTGAATCTGCTGTGTTTACTACTTCGTGGTCTCATGGCTAATCACAGTGCCTGACCCTCAGAAGACACCCAAAATTTTTACAATTCATTAACAGCTCCTACAAGAGGCATTTATACAGGGGAGAGAGACCAGGGAAAGCTGGAAGACCTGATGTCAACATTAAAGTCACAGGCAGGAAGAGCCAGTCATCCACAAAAGAAACCAAAAAAATGAACCAATAGCCTCCCAGAAAGAGATCTCTTACTTAGTTTCTTATAAGAGCACCTTCTAGTCACTGAGGCCCTTCACTGATGGGGTCAGGGAAAGATCTGAAGTGGGTTAATTCAGGCAGCAACTTGCTAAAGCTGAATAGACAAGGTGGTCTGTAATGGCTGGATTCAGCCTCCGCCATGTTTGCTGGTCTCTTCTGAAGGGCAGTGTGTGGAAGGGGTTACCCCAAAAAGCACACTGCCCACCCTCCCATGTGCACCAGACACTAGACTGTCCCCTTGAGCGCGTCAGTAACTATGGTGTGGCCAGCTACAGTAACTGAGTCAGGTTCATTACCCGCATTCTCACACTGTTTTATCCAGTTTCAGGCAAATTTTAAAAACCAGAAGGAATAGAACTGCTTGTAAAACAGGGCTACCAACAATTTTATTTCCAGGCCATAATTAACTGCATCTTGAAAAAAGGTTTCTAATGTCTGAGGCAGAAGGGGGTCACAGCAAGCTGAGAACCATGCAAGGCCAAGCTAGCAGGAAGAGAAACTGGAAATGAGCGGGGAGCTGGCTGGGAGAAACAGAGGGCACGGGGTGCTCTCTGTGACTGACAGCAGACATGGAAGCTGCCGCTGCAACAGAGCTGTCCCTGTTCTAGCCACTTGCATTCTCACAGGAAAACCTCTTTCTTCCCAAGGCAACGCCCATCCCGCGCTGTGGTGAAATGTGCTTGTATGGGTCTGACTTGTCAAACCGTAATTCGCAGTCTTGGCTGTAAGAAGGTATTTTTGTTTCATGTAAAGGTCAGTTGGGGTGAAAGCCCAGGGCTTTCTTCTTGGCTCCTGTGCATGCAGCCTGTGGAGCTCCTTGATATGAGAGAGAGGAGGGCACAGAAATTCAGACCTGGCATCTGATTTCCTTTGGGGCTGGGTAGGAGAGGGATGGCAGGCCACGATGCATCAGCTATATTCCATACAAGTGGGGTGGAAGGTCAGCTTCTGGCCCCACTTTTGAGAGTCACTAACTGGGGGCACAGTGCAGGTTGGACAAAGAAAGGCGTAGGAAACAAATCTGAATAATTTAATAATGGATCAATTGATTGATTAGTATTTGAAATTTAGAGGGATTTTGAAATTTAGATTGCATTATTTAAAAAGAAACACAATAGAGGGAAAAGAACTTCTGAATGAGGATATGAAATGTCTGCAGTAGCTAACTATTCACTGATACATTCTAAGGAACAAATGCAAAGAAATGAAAGAACTGGAAAGACAGAGGGGAAGATATTAGCGTCTTCAGAAGTGTTTTTAAAAAACCATACAATTGAGGGTTAAACTAAAAGCTAATTTTTAAAGGAATGTAATGTGAGCGCTTTCAAATATCACAAGATGCAATTTGATACCAAAGTAATTTACCTCTCACAGTGGTAACTGTGATTAACAGTGGTAACATGTGGTAACATGATTAACATATATTAAGGTATTCTAAATACTAAAATAATAAAATGTGCAAAAATGAACTTATTATCTTGAACAACTTCACTGTTTATTTTTAGAATATTAAACAACATCATAAAGTATTACTCACTAGATAGTTAAGAACTATACTTTCGGTTAATTGCTTTAAAAGTCTTACTGTCTTCTTTCCTCTAACCATACTCTAAAGTGAATGTGACTTCTGAGGGTGCCAGACATTCTTTCCCCACTTACCTGAGCTATAATAGGATATTATCAGAGAACTGGACAATTATCAATGCCAGTAAATTTGACATGGATATAATACTTTTTTATAGCTGGGCACGGTGGTGCATGCTTGTAAGCGGCAGCTTATGGAGTTGCGGTGGGGTCTGGGGATCACAGTTCGAGTCCCACTCAGGGCAACACAGTGAGACCTAGTTACAAAAAATAGCTAGGCATGGTGGCATGCGCCTGTAATCCTAGCTACCTGGGAAGCTGAGGCTGGGGATTGCTTGAGTTCGTGGTACCACAGGCAATGTCAGCCTGCAGTTCCATGGGCAAAAATAGCGAGACCTAGTCTCAAAAAAAAAACAAAAAAACACTTTTTTGTAAGTTACCACTGGAATTCCAATTCTCTGATCCAATAATATCCTGATAGCATCAATCCTGGCTTTCAATACTGGGGTCCTTAGCTGCATTCTGTTTCCCAAAATTCTCCTGACTTCACTACCTTTCCATGCCTTGTTCCTCAAGGATGCTCATGAGAAAACCATGCTGGATTCAACAGAGGCTGACTTTCCTGCAGCTATCGGACATTTTCATTTTCTTCCAAGCTGTATCTGATGATGCTCGGAAAACATAATTAGTGGTAGCCCTGTTTTACAAGAGTCATTTTTCCCTCCAGCTTCCCCCCTCTCCCTAATTTTCCCTTTCAAAATAAAAAGGTGTTTCAGAAGCATAGGAAAATAGACATAAATTCTATATAAGTCCCTATAATTCTCTCTGACTTTACTCACTGGGTATGGACATGATTTACAGTGTGAGTCTTTGAGTAGTTGTGTCTTAATTAATGCCTTAGGATTTTGGGTATAAATATGATTCTGAGACATTTTAACCATGGTTGTAAAAAAACAAGTGGTCAGATTCCTGCTTTAGTGAAGCCAGAGCATTTCTGTGTCTAATGTCAATAATTAGTAGCTTACTTAACGTTTATGGAAAATGCAACAGCATTTTGGGCAGATAAAGCCCAATGAATTCAGAACAATGAAGCAAACAAAAGCACTGTGTTTGGCTTTGTCCTTCATGGCCAAGGTCTCAAGAAATTCTTTTCACATAATGTGCTGTATTCCTTCTGCCAAAATCATAAACAGAGGAGCTAAAAATACGACATTAAGACTGTTGACAAGAACCGCAGAGGCATTAAAAACATGTGCACACTTGGGAAGGAGCCATGCTTCCGGTCATCCCCAGCTTCCTCACTGTTTTGAAAGAATATTCTTCTTCACCCCCATCCCTTCACGCAGTTAAAAAACCCCATGGAGGTGGGAGTGGCAAAACAAATTGAGGTCAAAAGGTACAAATTCTCAGCTAAAAAATAAACAATTTCTCTGGACATAATACACACCACACTAATACAGTTAATGATGATACTATCTATTTGAAAGTTTCTATAAAAGTAGATCTTGAAAGTTCTCTGTATAAGTAAACAAAATTTCAAATTGTGTATGTTACCATCACACAGTACTAGAATTATTGTGAGGATCACTTGAAAAGACACACCACCACTAAATCATTATTTTGCATGCCTGAGAGTAATACATGTCATTAGATCTCAATAAAGACAAAGCCCCACAGAGCAGCAGAAACTTGGCAGGAAAGACATGGCATTTACATTGATTTAGCACATACAGATGGATCTGACATTATTTCTTCGCTCTTTACCTTGGCAAACATTTTACTTTTAAACTTAGATGATATGCTGGTTAAAAAAAAAAAACAAAAACAACTAGATATACAGACAGATTAGACAGATAAGACAGACCAGAGAGTCAGGTAGGAGGGTTGATAGGGGTGCTGCTGGGGAAAGAGTGTGGGGCTGGCCCATGAGGTAATTCCCACAGGAAGAGGGTGTCCTCCACGACCAGACATACCAGCAGTCTCCTATGCTGTGACTGCTCCCACAACCTCCAATAAGTGCTAATCAAGATCTAACCTCTTCCCTCAAAGTTGTCTCCATGCTTTCACTCTGCAGGTTCTGAAATCTGCATAGCACCACAGGGGCCAGAGCTCAGTCCCAACAGAACTGTAACAGGCTCTGGAAGTCCGGATTCATGAGCTCATTAAAAAGTTGGGTGCTCTTATTCTGAAATGCATAGTTCACAGGCCCTACCATGTTGTCCCTGCGCAGCCACTGCAAACTCTGGTGCCTCCTTTTTGCTACTCAACGTCAACTTGTAAAAGTGGGCAGCTCCTTTTTGAGCAGGTTGGGGTGGCACCATACAGTTGAGGATGAACTACATTCATCTTGTGGGAATGAAGACCTGCTGTGGAGCCTTGCAGCCTTCATTTTGTCCCTAGGGGGGCAGTGGTGGCGTGGAAGGGGTCCTTTAGCTAGGCAGCCTCCATGGAACTCCCAGCTCTGCTACTCACACAGTGTGTGACTTTCACTGGGTTTCTTTATGTTGAAGAGTGGAACAGCAGGTCCACTTCCCAGAGTGGGGAAGAGTACACAAGTTAATTAAAGGAAAATCCCTGCACAGGAATTTGGCACATAGTAAGTGCACAATAAATGTTAGCTCAAGGTCTCAAGGATGAAAAGGTATATAGGTTTCCCATTTCTAGATAATAATAAAACTTAAACTTTTAAAATAAGGAAACAGGGCTCATTTACTATAAAGAAAAGCTTCATAAACATTTATTAACCCATAAGCCACCAGTAGGCTCCAAGCCTTGGTTTTTGTCCCTGCAGGCAGCATCTATCTATGAAATCAATGTGCTGTGGCTCAAGTCTTCATGCTTCTTCCTACCCCAATTCATTCCTTCACAGAGTAGGTAGTTCCAAACCCCTGCAAGCTGGAGTCACTTGGAATAAAACAATGAATGAAAAAGAAAAGATGTCTGTCCTTGTGGCAATTGTTTTCTAATTAATCAAGAAGCAATAATATAACTTGTTGAGTGACACAGTAAACTGAAAGTAAATGCTAAGGAAAAGAGAAAAGCAGGGCAGGGCAGGGAGTGCTGAGAAGGGGTCGGGTAGTCTGAGCATCAGCTCTGTGTCTTCTCTATTCTGACTCTGCATGCAGACTCAGAGGAGTTCCAGGGACCACACTGTCTTAAGTGCACTCAGAAGGACAGTTGTCAACAACACCAAGTCCTTCTGGTGTGACTAGCAGCAGCCAGGCACTGGCAGAAGGAGGTGAGACCTCCCCCCACCCCCATCTGCACTCAAAAATCTCATTCCTCAGAGAATTACAACATCTCTTGCAACAATGCCATAGTTGTTGGATCCCTTCAAGGGCTATGGCAGCTGCACGAGTAACCTGATTTCTACAACTTTTCCATTGAGAAAGTTAAATTTGAGCACAGAGGGTGAGGAGGATGCTGATCTTGCGCATGGTCATTTCAGACAGAAGAAAGGCCTGGGGCTAGTGTGAGAGTCTGTCTCACCTATTCAGAGGTAGGGTGAGCAGAACAAGCCCAGGCCCTTGCAGGAGAAGGTAATGGAGGAGCAGGTTAGACTGGCCCTCACTTGTTACTGCTGGAGGTGAATTTCATTCTGAGGGGAAAAAGAAAGCTACTGAGGGTCTTGAGGAAGAGTGACATGACTTCAGTTTTAAGAGGCTCTCTCCACCTGCCTGTGCAGAAAAGGCTGTACGAGGTGAAGGCAGATGCAGAAAGGCCACTTAGGAGGTCAGTGCAATGATTATACCCTGGCCACGAGCAGTGGGGACTCAGAGGAGTCCTGCGTTGCTTTTGGTAAATTACTTGTAAAGTTACCATTTAGAAAACCCTATAATGCAGGTAACAAATGCCTGGTCATTTTTTTAACAACCAAGATTTTGCAATGTTAACAGCAACAAAAAGACATTCTGTCATCAATAGCATCTGCTACTGATTCCAAGGGAGGACTGAAGGAAAAGTAGGCAGTGACAAGTATTGTGAGTCAGCTTGTGTCCCTCCCATTCCACTGCTCAAGGGTCATTTTGCAGCATGATAACTCACTCTGACCTGGAGAGCATGCCAGTGAGCCAGTGAGCCACACTGGAAAGCAGGACCAGCTTAGAGTGTGGCTGTAGGGTTGCATGATGCCATGCCTTGGGGGCTCCCTTCCTTGAACAGGGGTCACAACCCTGCCCCTATAGTGGACAGGAGGGCCTGGCTCCACGCGCATGGCTAGTCAGCATGAGCTTCCACGTACTGAGTTACTTCTGCCCTGGTTACTGTCCCTCCTGGAGATGATGTGCTTATTTTTAGCTATCATGTGATTCCCCAGTATTTTCCAGCTTCGCTTGAGTCATTCTGGTTTCAGAATATTTTTCATAGGAGAAAAAAAAAGGTAGGGAAGAAGTCTTTATCCTGAAAAGGCTCAAACATTCAACATTTTAACTTTTTTAGTAGCTATTTGAAGATGATATGCATTTCTTTCCATAAGCTTCTGATTTTCCCACCTCTCACATGTTGGTAGAAACACAGCAAGTGCCCACCAACCACCATTTAGTTCAAAATTCTTGTTTTTAAATTGTTCTTTGAATAATTTCTCTCTAGAAATGATAAGGACACCTCACCACCATGGAACAACACACACAAGAATACCAATGGTAATTTAGAGTCCCCCCCCCCCGCCCCCAACACCCTGGCCTGTTTGCTGCAGCAGTGAGAGAGCCAGTGGCTGAAAGAACCCAGCAAATTGAGCCAGCCTCTGGAGAAGAAAGACACAGGAGCCCTAGTTACCATGACAACAGTGTCAAGGGTGCCACTGCACTCTTGCATACAGTAGTCGTTTAAGCAAAAAGCTTATCAACTAAGAAAGCCATTTTTGGGAAACAGAAGTACTTAATTCTTTCATGATGTTCTGACACAGTCCCTATGACCTACAGACCATTAACAAGACCAGTGTTTAGGCTGTTTTCTGATAGTGACAACCAGTTGTGCTCTACTGAGACTATTTTATCCAAACACCCTTGTCAAAAAGAGACATGACCTGAGGTCACAGAGCAGTCCTGGTCAGGAAAGTGAGAACTAGGACAGTGCTTGCTTCATTTATTAACTATCCACTCTTCAAAGCCACTCATGCTCTGGGGTTCTCTGCTTCCATCAACCAACCCCAAGTTGGAATGTGTGTATCATTTACCCTTTGCTTCCCCTCTCTTTTACTTCTTATCCAAGAATCAAGTCTTGTTAACTGTCTTGAAGTCTCTATAACCTACAAGGCCATAACCTCTGTTTAGAACCCCTGCTCTTCTACCTAATTTGCTCAGCAGTTTCTTAGCTACTCTTCTGGGTTAAAACACTATCCCCTCCCTATGTTTTCTGCCCCACAGAGTAAACCTATGCTTAGAACCTTTCAATGATTCTCAACAGTCTCCATCATTAAGCATAAACTTCTATTTCAGGTACAAGGAATACGCCCCCAACCCATAATGATCCTGATGCTCTGCCTCTATGTAGTTCCTGCCCCTAGAGTGTGGGTGGGAGTTGTGAATTGTTTTTACCAACAGAATATGGAAAGAAATGGGATGTCACTGCCATTTTTATGGTATTTTTTCTCTATATGTACATATATGAGACTGGAGACATGTTCCCTATAGGCCTTGAAGTAAGCAGCCATGAGTAAGTCATACCCATGTTGGAAATGCTCAGATGGAAAAGAATTGCAAGTAGTCTACAGGAATGAGAGCAATTTCCAGCAACAAACTGAAGTCTCAGTACTGAAGTCTCAGTCCTGCAGCCTCAGCAATATTGCTAACAGGCCAAGGGCTTTTCTTAATTTGAGCCTCTGATAAGGCAATAGTCGCAGCAGATACCAGGATTATAGCCTAAGCAGAGGACAAGGCTAAGTTGTGCCTGAACTTTAGATGTTGTGAGGAATTACATGTGTGCTGTTTAAGGTTGCTAAGTTTTTGGTAATTGTTTTAAATTACCAAATTTAAATTTGGTAATTGAAAATACCAAAATTTATGTTAAAACATAAATTCAACCTCTTATCCATTATTACAAAGACCCCACCTACCTCTGCAGCCTCAAATCTCAGTAGTCACGTGGAACACATTTCATTAAGTAGACCACACTCTCTCTTGATATCAGCATTCTGTTTTTTCTGTCTGCAATGCTCTTCACTACACTCTTCACTTGGCTAACTTAGACCCATTCATTAAGTCTCAGTTGAACTTCACCTTTTCCAAAATGCCTTTCTAGAATACAAGAGACCAGCTTAGGTGGTCTTTCTAGTCAACCTTGTAGCGTGCATCTCAGTTTACTAATACTGCTAATTTATCTTCAGGCTTCCCAGTGAGGCTGTACTTTCCTTTCCTGAATCACTAGAATAGCTCCAGAACCTTTTCCAGTGTCTTAATAAATTTTTGTTCAATGATTAGATGAAAAAGCGTTCAAGTAAAGGTTTTCTCAGAAGGGCAAGGAATCCAAGAATAGAGATACTGGTTAAGAAGTATTTTCTGGAGTGCTGTGTGGTGCACCATGTTATGTCCTAAGCTACATTGCAAGGGGACTCTTCAATGATAAAGATGGCTAGAAGCCAGGCACGGTGGCGTGTGCCTGTTAGCAGCAGCCTAGGAAGTCATGGCAGGAACTGGGGATCGAGGCTCGAGTCCTGCCCTGGGCAATGTAGCGAGACCTAGTTACAAAAAATTAGCTGGGTGTGATGGCGCGCGCCTGTAATCCCAGCTACCTGGGAAGTTGAGGCTGGGGATTGCTTGAGTCTGTAGTACCCCAGGCAACGTGAACCTGTGGTTCCACAGGCAAAAATAGCGTGACCTAGCCTCAAAAAAAAAAAAAAAAGATGGCTGGATAGAACTTCAGATCCTGCCATGTATTGGCTTAAGTGCTGCATCTTTCTTGCACTAAATGATACTGCAATATTTTAATCAAGTCAGCAAAATACTGAATGAGAACCTTCTATGTGTCTGGTAACAGAAAATAGTAATCGAATAAGACTGACTTGGTTGATTCAAAGGGAGTAAAAAGTTTTCAAGTCAAAACAGTTTCTATTATCATACAATAATATCAAGTGATTAAAAAAAACAAAACCAAAACAGATTCACTGTGATATTTTACTTACGGAAACTAAGAATAAATGCCTTGTATCCTTTAGGGTTTTTCAAAGTCAAACTCTATCACAGATTATCCTAGCCTAAAGAGAAAACACGGAAAAATACATTTCTTGGAGGCTTTGGGGTAAGGCCACAATTTGTGGTTAAAGTGTGGAGCTTCTCAAAAGGAAAATGGAAGAGTTGCATATTAGTAACAATAATAAAAAAGAGATCTTGTAAAGTGGCATAGACCTGAGCTCAAGGTTATGACCCCTTTACAGGGATCTTATGTTTTTTTTTTTTTTAGTTAAAAAAAAACCACAAAAAGCAACAAAATTTAATTGAATTAGTGCCTGCTAAGTAAAAACATGTATTGTTCTGTGGAGCAATTTAACAAGACCCAGACTCTCCAGTAGATCACATCTAGGATATGGTTAAGATGTATTGATAAAACTAAAGAGAATCATGACAGATATATCACAGCCATGAAAATGAAAACCAAAAAGAAAAGAGAGTGCTGACTGCACAGAAGAAAACAGCACCATTCTATATAAGGAAGGATGATGAAAGTAAATATTCAATTCTGTCTTTGGAGGTCATCAACAGTGGAACAACATTTTTGAAAGTGCTTAAAGAAAGAAAGAATCAACCTGAGTTCTTTGTCTAGTGGAATATTCTTTAAAGATTAAGGTGAAACAAATTCATTTACAGAAGAAGAAAAGCTAAAGGAATTGTTGCCAGTGGAATCACATTATAAGAAATGCTAAAGAAAGTTCTTCAGGCTGAGCATGGTGGCGCATGCCTGTAAACAGCAGCCTAAGAAGCCGTGGCCAGGGCCAGGGATTGCGGTTTGAGTCCCGTCAGGGGCATGTAGCGAGACCTAGCTCCAAAAAAAATTCTGGGTGTGGTGGCATGCACCTGTAATCCCAGCTACCTGGGAAGCTGAGGCTGGGGACTGCTTGAATCTGTGGTACCCCGGGCAACGTGAACCTGTGGTTCCATAGGGGAAAAAAAAAGAAAGTTCTTCAATTTGAAGAGCAATAAAGCCAGTTGGGAACTCAGATGTTCAAAAATAAATAAATATATGAAAAGTAAGCTATTTTTTTGTCTTACTTTCTTCAAAATACATCTGAATATATAAAGCAGCACTACTAGTAGAACCATAATGTGAAACATCTAGGTAAAAATTTTTAGTAGCTACATAAAAAAGTAAGAGACATGCAAAATAATATACAAATTATAATTTCTATATGGAATTAATATAGAAGTTAAATATTTAGCATATTTTTTTCACACTGTTTTCCAAAGCCAGAGTGCATTTTATACATTTTTTGCATATTCCAATGCAAAATAACAACATTTCAAGTGCCCCAAAGCCACCATATTCTGCCCACAAAATCAAGATCAGAACAAATATAACTCAAATTGCTACATTTCCTTGCTTCCCTTAAAAAAACAAAATAAACTTTTTGGGAAAGCAAAATAGTTTTTTTCCCCCAAGATGACAGGTGATGCCCAGATTATGGGTTATTACCAAATGCTCAAACTCAGCTAAATAAATCAAAAGACACGGTCACATTGTTAGAGTTGTATGGATAGCCTCAATGGATCCCAAATTAAATATAATTGAGGGAAAGTATTCAAATATTCAATACATTTTCTACAAAACACTGTTAGGATTAACTTAAATCTCTATTTGGGGATTTAATTATGATTATTCAATACTTTATTGTATTATAGTTCTCAGGTTGCTTCCTTTTTGAAACCATTTTTTTAGATTTCTATTAATTTGATTTTAAGGCTAGAACACTGATACCCCTAAGGAAAAGAGAAAACTCAATTTCCATAGCAACTCTAAATCCATCATGCTATATTTGTATATGGGAGCTTCATTTAAATACATTACTAGATGTGAAATGGCAATGTGTCTTAGCTGTGGTTGCTATAGAAACCATAACTTCACATTTTCTTTTAAGTTTAGTAAGTGCTCACACCTAAAAACTGATTGAGGTGCAGATATGGTTTACTGTGGTAAATTTATAAACATTCTCACTCAATAGATATTTATCATTAAGAAAATGTGAATTATTCTAAAGCATCTGGTTTATAGACAAAAAACAACTCAAGATACAATTAGTTAGAATGCAGATGGAATAAGTTTCCTCAGTAGCCATGCACCTTTATCTAACATAAGCTTATGCTGAAGCTTATACAAAACCCAGGTATTTACCTAACGACACACAGATGACTTCTCTGAATTCATAGAAGAGTATCTTTTATGTGCATTGAAATGGCAGAAAAAGCTAGAACATTCTCACAAACAGAATTTATCCAGTTCATGGAGTGCATCTCAGACACAAGCAAACAACCTGTGGTGCACAGCTACATAAGCAGTCTAATGTAATAGTGCCATTTTTTGCTGGCCCACACAGATAGTCTTTTCTTAATTATTGACACATGGAAAATCCAATCCATCACATTTCTCACTCTGTACAGCCCCTTTGCCACACAAGATGCTCTGGATCTTCCATTTACTACTCTGACTCATTATAGTCAGGTCATGCAAGCTAATTACAATATTAGTTTATGGAAATACTTATGGAAAGATAAATCCATTTCAAAATGAACCAAGTAATTCTAAAACCATTTCCTATTTTGGATATACCAGCTTTGGTTCATTTCCATTAATGCAGTTAATTAAGAACCAACAAGACTTAGAGGCAAGAAATGACTGATGAATCTTACTGGCATGGCATCGTAGGTAGGAGAACTGCGCCACAGATAGGTGGACTTCCTAGACAAGTGCACCTCACTTCACCAAGCATTTTAATGTCTCTTCAATTTTGATGGGCAAGATCAGACTTGTGATTTTGAGGGAGGCCATTGACAGGCTATAAAAATAGCTCATGGGTGAGGTGATTACACAGAGAGAATTAAACTGAATTTTAAGAACCAGAAGGGAGCTCTGGGCATACTGCTCACTGCACATGGTTGTCACACAGTCCCTGGGGCCACAGAGTGGCACTGGCCACCAGATTCCACAGTGCAGATCTCAGGCTGTTCAGGATGGCTTTGATGTTTTTGGCTCTTCCTTTATTGATGCTTGTAGTTTCTACTGATATCAGTGTACTCCCTGCCCTAATAAGTTATGTGCTGAGAAATGATATCTCCATGTTTGTTATAACTATATCTAAAGAAAGAACACAGACTCTGAACAAGTATTCTACAAACTTTTTCGTTAGAGGAAAGTGTAAGAATTTCATGGCACAGATCTGAAAACACCTATTCTCAGATTCTCAGAAGACATTTGGCTTACATTTTCTTGGTACTATTTCTAAGAGTTGGATATATGGCTTCTTGAAAAAAAAAAAGAGGTTTATTGTATTTTAGGATCTTTCTCATATTATAGCTTAAAAAATGTTCCACATGGACTGTAGACCTTCCGATAGCTTTTTTGGTATCTTGTTTTTTGTGTATAAACCAGAGACTTCAGTATTATTCACATTTTCATAATGATAAATATCTATCGAGTGAGAATGTTTATAAACTTACCACTGTAAACCAGTGGTATACAGTGGTATTGTGGGGGTATGGGGGGGGTGGTTGACCACCCCACAATGTCCAACAGCCAGAACTATTTTATGAAATAGGGGATGGCTGGCTACACTCTTTTCCCAATTAGAATCAGTGAGTTAAACACGGTTGCGAGGGTATCAACAACCCAAATCCTGGCAGTTACTGCCTTCTGGGAAATAGAAAATACAAGCTATTTTTTGTTGTCTTTAAGGTGTTTCCCAAGTTTTGCCACCTGTGAGGTTAAACTCCAGAAAAAAAAACATTTCTTTCTCAAGTTCACAGAGTTCTCTCTATCAAAATGGCTTAAGTTTCTCTGTGGTTTTGTGAAAGACAGATGAGGGAATTTCTAGAGAATGAGGCCAAGGAAGCACAATTGACAGTTCTGTTTGGAGGACTAGGAGTGTGGGTGCCAATTTAAGGACACACTATGGTTGTGGAAGAAAATATCCTGAAGCCTGTCCAATTTACTACTAAAAAGTTGACAATGTGGCAGCTGGGTTTCTAGATGAATCTATACTTCATTAACAGCTATAGAAAAAGACCCTGAAGATGAGAAATGCCAGGCACCCTTGGTTTTCTCACCCCCTCAGCCTCCCACTCCCTCTGCCTGCCAAATCTCTGATTCTGGAGAAAATGAGTTGCTCCTTTTCTTTACTCTAACTTCTAGACCCAAGTGTTTTTGATAACAGTTAAAGGCCATTTTGAATCATCATGAACTTTTACTTCTCAAATTCCTTCTGCTTGTTTCATCTACTTTTCACTCAACTCTTCTGTCCCCTAAAAGTAAATATTCCCTTTCTTTCACAACTCTCCTATGGATGCTCCAGATCTCACATTCTCCTAGTTTCAGAGTCATGCTCCATCAATTTTCTCTCCTTTGTCCTATTGTCGATTATTTCTTCCCATGGATCTTTCTCCTATCTTACAAATCTGTTCATGATGACACTTCAAGCGAACAAAACTGGACCAACCACAATACATTCACCTTCCACTTTCACTTCTAGATGCTACTACCATCAACTTTTCCTCTATACCAATTGATTGTTTTTTTTTTTCTCAAATTTTATTTTAATCAATTTCCTCCCTTTCTCTTCTCAAATGTTTACGTGATAAATTCAAGGATGAAATCTATTCTTAGCACATCATTTTTATACATGTCAATGCCCTTGTCAAGACACTACAACCTAGGTGTATGCCCTCAGCATTTTAATGAGCCAGTTCTCTAGAGGACTATTAATCACCTCTTCAGAGTCACATAGCTTTGGCCTAATTTCAGACTTCATCCTTTTTGACCTTTCTGTAATTACTATTTGGTATGTTTGTTGACTTCTCATTCTAGAAGTTTTCCTGGTACTTGTTTTCTGTTGCTGATTTTCTGGTATTTTCTGTGATGTTCATCTTTTCCTCAGCTTTTTCCTCCTCTTGCTCCTTAAATGTATATATTCCCAAAGATCTCTGCTTATCTTATACAAGCTTGTTCTACTGCTTCAAAATTACATTTTTGTGCTGTCTCAACTTCCTACTCCTAATTCATTCGTCAACCCACTTCTGGTTCTACCATTTGATCAAATGATCCCTAAGTTGAAAAATCAAATGAACTGTCATCTTCATTACACTTGATTTAGCAAATTTAGACTATGTTGACCATTTTAATCCCTTTCTTCTTGCTTGGCACTCAGTTCCAGTTTCTTTCTTTTCATTTTTTTCCAGTTTCAATTATAAGGAAAGGTGGAAGGTTAAAAAATGCTTACCTCTAGGCTAACCTTCTTTGAACTCCAAGCATTAGCATGCATGCATACACACATACAATGCCTATTTAGATCTCCTCTGAGATGTAGCAAAGTAATTTCAGACTCAGTATGTTAAAAAAAACTTATGATCTCTTCCCATAACTGGTTGTCTTTCAACACTTTCTGAACTACCATCCATGTAGTTGTGTGATACAAACTGAGAAGTTATGCTTGACGCTCTTCTCTTTTATCCTACTATTCATCCATTATCCAATCTATATTACTATTTATCTTAAGTATCTCCCAGATTTACCTATTTCTGTATATCTACAATACCATTATTTTAATCTCAATGAATATGTATCCATCGATCATACTTATGAGGTCTTATGTATTCATGTCTGTATGCAGATTTAATAGGCCTACCCCTATTTTAGAGATGAGAAAACTAAGACTGGGATGGGGCTAAATAAAAACTTGACCCAAGCGACACACATAATTTAAAACCACTTTGACTCCAAAGTGCCATAGAAAAGAAAATAAATGAGAATATAAGCAAAGTATATGGACACAAAGGAAATAAAAACTGGATTTATTTTTATAAATAAAAGGATAAGATTTTTGTGATATATATAGGTAGGACAAGATAATTTCAGAGATAACCTTATTTTACCTACTTACCGCTAATTTTATTTTGAAAACATTCAAGCCATGGAAAATTTTTCAGATTAACAAAATGAATGTCCATATAATTAGAGTCACCCACTTTAATTAGAGTCACCCACTGTTAACATCTAGCCACTTTTACTTAATCTCTTTCTAACTCCGGCCACCCCCTACACATTCTCTCACTTTTGAACCATATGAGAATCAGTTGCAGACATAAGTTAATTTTGCTATCTTTAATATATTTTGAAAAACCATGCCAAATTTTCAAAGGTCTCAGCCTACCTGTAACATAACCATGAAATCATAAATAAGAAAGAGAAAGGTGCCTGAAATTATGAGGAAAATTATGATCACAAGGCTATTACTATCTATTTATTATTGCTGTAACAATTTCTAATCCATTCTGACTGGGCATAAATAAGCAATCTGTATTATTTACAAAATTAAGGCTACCAATTTAACAAGTGTGAACATTGGTTTTTACATTTGGGAGAGACTTTCCCAATTTTGAGAATTTCATTGTTTAACTGCCCAGTATCACAACTATTAATTATAATAAGGAGCTTTACAAGAACATATTCTGCTTGGTAGAAGTCTATATTTTATGCAGGGATGTTTTCAATATATTTTAGAGAGGCTTTTAATTCATAGAAGTTTTTTAAATGTAAAATTCTAGCAATTTATCCTCCATGACTTCACTTTTGGATGGAGCCTTGCTGACTACTGACACATGAAAATTGGCACTGCCCTTACAGGAGACAGGATGCAAAGCTCATGAATTCATTTTGAAGGGTTACAATAAAGACCTATACTTGAAAGTATAAATCAGCTCATATTCTGGTCTGTATTGCCAGCAATTTAGCAGTAAAAATATTTCTGCCCAAATTTAAAAAGATTAGACATTTCTCAGCAAAACTAGAAAGAAAAATGGAACCTATTGTATAATATTATTCTAACATCCAGATTCAGTTTTATAAAGTGAGTAACTTGGCTTTTTCAGTTGTGTAAATCATGATCATTACATATTATAGTTAGGTCCCAGTTAGAAAGATATATGTGGTCAAACACACAATACAGTGATTCAGAAGCATGAAACTCCCAAGTACTGGGAAGGATCAACTAGACAGAGGATCTTAGTCACTTTCCAAAGTGAAAGTGATTCTGTGACAATACCTGCTGTGGGGGAGTTTGCATGATGAGACTTTTTTGGCAGGTTGAAGATCTGTTCACCAGGGTCGGGAGGAGGAATTGCATCTTGCCCTTGTCGTGCTTCTACAGGGTCATATTCCTTCCCATCGTAGTTAGCATCATAGAATTTTTTAAACCACTGAATAAAATCCAGGTTGTCCTGGAAACGTCCTTTCACTAGCTTCTCCACTGGAATTACCTACAACAGAAAATCACAAGCTTCAGAGCTTTTACTTGGAATACAGCTCTGTCCAACATGCCTGCAACCCCTACTACTCTCACCCCCAACCTCTCAGTCAGCTGTTTCCTAGAATTCATGATTTCGTTATCATATTAAAAGAGCAAACTCGAATGCTAGAGTTGCCTCTCCTGTGAAGAAACCAAAGAAAAACCCTCTGCTCATCTTTAGTATATTTATTACCAAAGCATCTCCCTTGAAAACACATGCAGTATTGTGCTGTTTCAAGAAGGATGGATTTTATTTTTTATTCTATATCTTAGTTCAGATGTGGAATAAACTCTTATAAGGATTAGAGCCACCAGAGAACATGAATGAATAAGATTCAAATCAACGCAAACATTACAGCAATCTAATGGTTCATATGGAACAAAATGAATTTTCATGGAGCTTATCTACAGTGCAGAGAAGCATGCAAATAACAGCTACACAAGAGCACAGCTGGCGTGCCATGGGAGTGTGAGGAAACCAAGTGAAGGCTGATGAAAGGGGTCCCAGAGGAGGGACCTCCTTCTGGAGGAGAAGGTCCACAGCATTTATATCAACTTCTGAGAGGAATCTCAGCTTTGTGGAGAGTAACCTTTCCAACAGCAAGCTGAAGATTCAACTGGTCATCCCTTTAGAGGTCTTATGGAACCTGCAGAATTATGACAGAAATAAATGGGGTGTGATTGCTAAGCTTTAATAAGGTGGGCTGCTATTTTTGAAGGAAAACAGAAAGGTATACCTTGACACAGAAACCGCACTATTACCAGAGTCTTACCTCCTCACCTCTGAGTTAGAACACTAGTTCAATGTGAAGCATGAGCGCTAAAAAGCCAGGAAGTGAGTTAACTTGTATGCATGTGAGTGTATTTGAGTGTTAGATTCAGAGAGAGAAAGACAGTATTCAAAGCACCTGGCTTTATCATGTAGTGATATGAATAGAAGCTGTATAAACTAACTTACTATATAAACTATATATACAAACTTATAAGCAAGAGGAGCTGTAAGCCATTTACATCTTAAATGGATAGCCTTTTAAGAATGAACAAAGACCTCAAGTATTATGACAGCTTGAAAGAAAAAAAAATGGCAAAGCATTTTAGGCCACCCATTAAACTAAATCATTAGCAGTGCATTAAAAAAATGTTTTTATGTAGCTAAAATGAACCCTAAATCAAATGCAGAATGAAATAAAGACAAGCAAACTTTTGGAGGAAACCACATTTTCCCTAGATTCTTCCTGCACTGGAAGATGCTCATATAGAATAACTTCCATACATGCACTTAACTGACTGATCACTGAAGTATTTAAATATTTTCATATTTTCTGACATATAAGTTTTGTATATGCTGATAGTGATTGTTTTACACAGTGATTTCTTAGGCCATAAGGCCCTTAAATATGGTGCTACACTTTACTGTCTGCCAAACAAGTGGAAATTTTAAAACAGTTTTAGAATATGGTGATTAGTGGTAGGAAGAAGGCACTTTTGTTAACTTAATTTTTTGCATCCCTACCAAATTCCAGCTGTAGAAGCTCAAAATCTGAGGTGGCAAACCAATCTTTGCATAGGAACTTCCCATGTGCTGTGAGGCTATGACCTACTTGGACAGGGACCACGCTTTCTACCCAAAAACCTTTGGGTAGAATCACCGATAAAGAGGCCCACAAAGCTCAAGGCCAACCTCCCTCCTCTATAAGAATTTTATCATCAACAATATTAACAATAGTTCATTTATTCCCTGTGTGTATAATTCTATGGAGATGCGAAGGCTATGCTTATGTTATACAGCAAGTTCCATCAATAAGCCTGCAAGATGTCTTCTTTTTGATATAGAAATATGTATAGAAAAATGAGACAGATGTAAGTAAGGAGGACATACACAGCTCCAGATTTGAATACACATGGAAGGAACAAATTATAAATTAATCACAGCAAAGAACATAAAGTTGGAAAGAATCCAAATGCTTAAGATGTTAAGAGAGAACATATTATGAAATAAAAATTCTGAGAAAATGAGAAGCCAAGATTTTCTTAATATTTTCATGACTGTTCTGATTTAGGATGATATCAATTGTATTTAGTTAATTACAATTAAATTTTATTGCATTAAATTAAAAAATATATGGTTTCCTAAACTTTGTTCTTTTCCCTTAGCTGCCACACCTCTTATGACCTAATAATTATTTTTTTTCATAGCCTATTTCTAGCTCTATTTATGCAAAGACAAGTTTCCCATTTTTTTCTCTTTGGAATTTTTTCTCTTGGAATTTGAAATTCCAAGTCTATTCCCCCTAAGATACAGATCCTAAATAAAAAACCATGCACTTAAATAGAAGTAAACATGTATAAATTGAGTGAAGTTTAGCAATATCCCATTATTGGAGAGAATAGGACTCCAGTTTCACTTCATTTATGTCAGAGTAGGACTAAATTATAACAATTCAAAGGGAAGAAAGGCAATTTATGAATGCTGACTAAGAATCTGAGTGTCTATAGTATGCTGGACATTCTTAGAAGCACTTAAACTTCATAATAATGGAAAAGGCGTTTTAGTTCCACTTTACAGGTGGGTAAACTCAATCTCAAGTAATTTGAATAATATGCTCATGTCATGGAATTGGGAGTCCAACCATTTCCACTGTATCAAGCTGTTTTACCAAAGAAAAAATACACAAAGAAACACAGTGGCATCTGACAAACATTTTTTCATCTGCAGTGCTAAACACAATAAGCACATTTTAGCATTTGCAATTCCTGTTAGAGTGTTTAGTCTAATGGTGACAAGTTTAGAAATCTCCTTAAATAAAAATCTTAGACAAATATAGGAAGCTGATGCTTCATGCTATTTGCAGATCCCTATCTACTGCTGTGATAACAGGATATTTCCCATTGACAGACACTTTTGGAATTTTGCATTTCTGCAAAGAATTTAATTTTAAGGGAAGACAATGCTTTTTATGGAGGTACAAGTTAGTCTCCTACCTTATCAACATTCATTCGCTTAAACGATGCTTGCAGAAGTTTAAAATTGTGAATATATTCATGCTCCAGCTTGGCTTGAAATTTTACTTTCTTCAAACTAATGCAGCCTGGAAAGAGCATGTCCATGAACTGGCAATAGGCTGCTCCTGGAAAGAGACAAGAGAAGGCATGAATTTGATTTTACCTGCTGTTGCTCCAGGGCATGTGGTCGCTTTTCCCTGCTTTCACTCCTCCTTGTCCATTGGGCTGAGTGCTGAAGGGAAGGAACAGTGCCTCAAGGCAGTCTGCCACTTCCCCATTCCCAAGGACCAGGCAGAAGGTATGCATTCACCAGAGAATCACCAAATTTTTCAAACAGCTGGGCTAGGAAATTGGGATAAGGACAATTCTTCTACCAGAAAAAAAAAAAAAGGAAAAAATTTTTTTCTTTCACTAGTGGCTACCACTTCCAAGTTGTCAAATATATAAACATAAGAGCAAAGCAGTTGAAGATTTAAATATGAGGAAATTATAAAACTCTCAGGAAAATGAGACATACGCCCAAGGTATTTTATATTCACCTTGTACAATGACTTGGTGAAACTGTGTAACTCAGCCGTATAATGTCAAAACCAGTTGCATACCAATTTAATTCCAGTCCAGAGCAGCGGGGTTCCTACATTAACATGAAGGATGAGGACATGGAGATTCTGAAACTTATTATAAAAACTTAGAATCCTGCTGTTTATGACTGACAAGTAAAAATAACAGAAATATTTAATAATTCCCCTAAGGAAGTGGTCAAAGAAAGAAGTCTGATTTTTTTAAGAACTCATCCTTACAACCTCAACTAGAAAACCCTCCAAGATCATGTTGATTCCATAGCTTCTTCATAATAAAGGATAAAGGCATTTAGAAAAAGAAATTCAAAGCCAGAAGGATTTTTTCTTTCTTTTACAGAAGAAAAGCAATTCAGTGGCAAGAATGAGAACAAGCAGCCATTTTTGTGGTCATGATTTTCTTGCTTGTTCTTCCACATCAACAGTTCATTGCTAGAATATGCCAGTGACTGATCTTTCTGGAAAATGAAGGGCAACTCTCATCCTTTGGCATCAGTTTCTGTGAAAAGCTTTTCATTTCATTAAGGTGACTCATTTTTATAAGGAAGAATCCACTCCATCTCTAATGTCAATAGATGTTGAGAATCCTGTACTGAGATAGGAATCGAGGACAGGAGGGGTGAAGTTATCAGGGACCTAAGGACTGCTAGGAGAGGAAGTGTTGGGGCACATCATCATATCATCATTTGCAAAGAGCATAAAGTGATGAAATACAGGTCACCATAATGATCACCTTCAGCATCTGCATCTGTGAGGCTTCTCCAACGCCAGAACCATATGACTATGTATTAGTGTGTTAGTTAAGCAGATGGTATTTCTTAAAAACAAGACCAAATAAAACAAATCCAAACAAAAACATTAGGGGAGGTAAGAGAAACATCGTGATCGTGGGGGCATTCTTACAGTCATCATCCAATTACGCTGTTCTTCCTTTTAAAGTACCACCAGATGGAGCAAATTCCAAAAGCCATTTCAATTTTATTTTCATGGAGATGGGTGTGTCTAAACACAACAGTCTCATCACCTGCTTTTTAAAGTGTTATTCTCTCCCCCCCCCCCTAAAGTTTAGCATAAAATTTACCTTTGGAGACCAGATAGTCATATTTTTACAAATCAACCAACCAAAATCACTCATCTTTCAGGTTTAAAAAGTATTAACAACTCTTTGGGGGAAAAATTCTTAAAAGCAGGGAGGGAGGGGAAGGAGGAAGGAAAAGACATCTCTAGTCTCCACCCAGAGAAAATTATTGTCAATGCTGTGTTGTATACCAGTCTAATCTTAAAAAAAATTTTTTTTAAAAAAAATATAACAGACCATGATTCCCTTTCTGGCTCATTTAATATTCTTTACTGACATTTGTAATGACTTTCTGATTTTTATACCATGCTTACAACTTTCTCAAACCAGTATTACATAAGTATTCATGTGTATTTTCTTCAACTACTTTCACAATCTCAAGTTCAACATTTACATTCTGAATCCATGTGGAATTAATTTTGTTCTATTATATAAAGAATGGTTCTAATTTTAGTTAATTTAGGAAATCTGTCATTTTTGGCTCCCCAACATTTGGACACCTTCCCCCCTGGGGCAATAACTGTAGTGGGCTGTCCTTCATAGGGCTGGCATTGGGCTACATCCCTGTCCCCACCCCAGAGGTCAAGATGAAGCCCCCCAAATGGATGCATTTCATCTGGCTAATGCTGACTTATAGAGGTTTATTGCTAGCAGTTCTCTCTTTTGGGTCAGTGAGAAACAATGAACAGCCATATGTGAAAATAAGACTGGTAATATCTAACATGTTTATATGCACAATTCTAGCTTTATGGTCCACTGCGTTATCAATGCACAGAAAGAGAATGGGTATAACGAGATAGTGGCAACCAGTCCATTTTTTCCAGAAGCACAAGGATGTCTGCTTCCAGGTCCTCAGCATCCTTCGGTTGCTGACCTCTGATCTTGGATTCCCCTGACTTTCTAAATTCTAAGTCTAAAAATGCTGGGATTAGTTTTTGCTTTTTTCAATCAGAAATGCTAACTGATAAGAGTTTGCTAAGTGCTGAACATCACATGATAAATAATCTATAAACACTATCTTTATTACATATTATTTTCCTATATGTATATATATATATATATTTTTTTTTTTTTTGAGACTAGGTCTCGCTATTTTTGCCCGTGGAACCACAGGCTCTCAGGGTCTTGTTGCCTGGGGTACCACAGACTCAAGCAATCCCCAGCCTCAGCTTCCCAGGTAGCTGGGATTACAGGTGTATGCCACCATGCCCAGCTATTTTTTTGGAACTAGGTCTTGCTACGGGCCCCAGGCGGGACTTGAACCTCAATCCCTAGGCCCGGCTGCTTCATAGACTGAAGTTTACAGGCATGAGCCACCATGCCTGGCCCTTCTTAATATATTTAATTCATTTTTTGACTTAATTTTTTTCATCAATCCATTGGATAGTTTCATAGTATTATTTAATGCTACACTTTGTTATTATCACTGTGTATATAATATATAATATATAATATATAATATATGTGTATATTTACTTATATATATCTGTCTTCTTTAGTGGGATTGTGTCATGTTCTTCATCTATGTCTGTTATTAGTCACTGATTTACACACTTCTGTTTGTTTCTCAAAACTTTCTTCTTTTTTAGTCATGCATGTTCTTTTTATTATATTTTTGAATTTTTTACTCATGGTATAACAAAATAGATTTCGTTTAAAAACCAGTCATTTATTTATTAATAATTTATTTAATAAAATTATTCAACTTCTTCAGTAATAATTTAATAACAGATCCTTGCTGAGATAACCCCATATCAAAAGCTCACCATTTTGAAGTACACAATTCACTGCTTTTTTTTTTAATATACGAGAAATTAGGTGTATGTCACCACTATCTAATTGCACTAATTAGCAGCCACTCTCTATTCTCTTCTCCCAGGTCTTGGTAACCACTAATCTATTTTTTGTCTGTATGGACTTGCCTATTCTAAACATGTCATATAAGTAGACTCACAATTGGTCTTTGTGTCTGGTTTATTTCACTTAAAATCTTTCAAGGTTCATTCATGTTGTAGCGTGTATTAGAACTTCAGATTCCTTTAAAGGGCTGAATAGTATCCCACTGTATAAATGTGTATATGTCATTGATCTAGTCATCACTTGATATACATTTGGCTTGTTTTCACTTTTGTACTATATAGAGCACTATGAAGAATTTGTATGGATGAATGAGATTTTGTATGGATGTTTTTTATTCTCTTGGGAGTGTAACATGGTACCATCTATGTTTACTATATATTGCCTGAAATTTTATTCTGTTTTAAAAATTGAGATGTAATTAATATCAGTATTGGCTTCAGGTATAAGACATAAGGATTTGATATTTGTATATACTGGAAATGAGCACAAGTTTAGGTAACACCTATCACATATATAAATATAATCCCCTTTTGCTGTGAAAATCTTTAAACTAGTCACTTAACAACCTTCAAATATATAATACAGTGTAATTAAGTACAGTCCTCATACTATATATTGAACACCATAACATTTATTTATATCCAGAAATTTTTACTTAAAGTCTTTTCACTTTCTTGATGGTATTCTTGGAAGATTTAAATTTTAAGCATTTATATCATAACTCAGGAGCTGCAATAAATTTTCAGTTGCTCCTTTTTGGTTTCCTAGGGAAAGATCATAATGCATAAAATGATACACTATTGTCTATATAATATGTGTATATTTACTTATATATATCTGTCTTCTTTAGTGGGATTATGTCATGTTCTTCATCTATGTCTGTTATTAGTCACTGATTTATAATAAGGAAATGTTCTTCTATTTTAAGTTTTACCAAGAGTTTTTATCAGGAAGGGCTATCAAGTTTCATGAACCACCTTTTCAACAACAATGGAGATAACAAAATAACAACTAGATCTTTGATCTATTAACACTATCATTGATATTCACTAATATCCAATTTTGAATTATTCTTGCATTCCTGGAACAAGTCCTACCGGGTTAAGTTTACAAAGTTTTGACAATATTGCTGGTTTATGTTTACAAATATTTTATGAGTTTTCCACTAATGCTTATAAGTAAAATGTCCTATTTTCTCATATGGTTTTTTTAAGTTTAAAAAAAAATGGGAAACCTTAGGCACTAAATGGAAGAAAAGAAAAAAGATCTGGGCAGATTCTTAATTGCACAACTTGCTACCTACATGCCCTGGGCTTTTCATGTCCTCACTGTGCATTTCAGAACTACATCAAAAAAGCTGAATAATTTTCCCCTTTTTGGCAGATCACATTTCATAGTAAACAGTAGATTACATGATCATTCAGGTAATCTGTTAATTTTAAAGAAATATCTTACTGATTCCGGAAACTATGCTGGAGATTTCTTGCTATACCTTCTGAGTATGTTTATTTGCATGTCCTCAACTTAATTCCCCAAATCTCTAGTGTTCATAGGTATCAAGTAAAGAATATCCTGCAATTAATTGTTGATACTAAGAACACAGTCAAATGTTCTCAATGAAGCAGGGAACTGTACCAAGGAATAACTTGAACTCTGCTGTTGTATTCTGATTCCTATCAAAGGTTGACCCTCCACTGTACCCAGATCACATTTCCTCCTCACCTTCCCTTTGATGTCACTTTTGTAATTATCCTTCCTCTCTGTTCCAATATCAATTTCTGTATGGATTTTTCTTACAGCAGGCAAACATGCTCTAGTTTCACTTGACTTTGAGAAAATACAAAACAAGTAAAACTTCTCTGGATTCCAACTCATCCTTTAGCTATTGGACTATTTATCAATTCCCAGTCATAACACAACTTGCCACTTTTCACCTGTTTCCACTTTTTTCCTACCATTCAAACCAATTAATTGTCTCCAAACTCACCTCATTGACGCTAACAGTTACTTTTCTTCATTCTTTTCAAAACTCTGAAGAATATGTGCCCATCTTGCCTACTCCCTCTTCCCTAAAATTCTATATTCTTTCCCTTAATCAGAGGAAATGGCACAGACTAACTGGAAAAATCAGGAACTGTTGTCTTTGTCTTGGAAGTCTTGGCTTGCTACAAATCAGCATATTCCTCATCAACAGGTGTACAGATTTTGGGGTCATTTCATTAACTCTGCAATAATGTGGTGCACATTTTGCACAGATCCACTGTCATCACTTTATGCCAGGTTATTATTCAGATCATGCAGCAGCCTAGCTTATAACAGAACAGTGGTTCCTATGAAATCATTTCAAAACCCAAATTCATTGTCTAAGGAGACCTGCGACAGGTTTCTACCTCTTCCTTGCCTAATTTCCCTTTAGGATACTCCTCTCATGCCGATTTCCTTTATGTTTCTAGAGCACCCGAGATTTGTCTTGCCTTATGACTTCAATACAGGATTTTTCTTCTGGACTTCATCTTCCTTTTGCCATTCATAAAGGCTTAGGTGTTCCTCACCCATGCCATGTGACGAGACCCTCCAGTTATTTTTTATCATCTCATCCTGTTTAATATTTGTTATTTTATTGCTAATTCATATATTGATTTGTGGTTTACCTTCCCTTGCTGGGATGTCAATTTCCAGAGCAATCCTGCACCTTATCTCTGGCCCCTTGGTACCCACATCTTCAATACAGTAGTTGATATAGCATGAACTTCAATAAATTTTGGTTAATGATCAAGGTCAGAAAGTTGTATAGTTGAACCCCAAACAAGGGTTGACAAATTGTAAAATTCTAAAGTTAACAAAGTCTCAAATAAGAGCTGTTACTGAAAGAGTTGTCATATGTTCTTTTAAGAATTGATAGGTTATTAAAAATGCACATAACAACCTAAATTAAACCAAGAATCGCACTGGAGACCAACTCCGTAGAAAAGTGAAAGCTAAGTTTCAAAGCTGTAAGAAAATACCCTTAGGTGAAAATAATCCAAATTGTGGAATGTTATGTTCACCCAGAGAATTATTCTGATGGGCTATGTGAACTCTGAGCTCACAGCTATTGTAGCTGTGAATGTCAACAAGATTCTGGAAATGATCAGGAAATGCGAACAAAAAAGGAAAATATTCTGTCTTTGTACAGGGCCATGCTCTGCCTGCACCTATATCTCTAAGAATGATTTCAAATGTTATATATCAAATGTGACTTAAAAAAGCTGACATGTTTGGGAATAAGAATCCAAAGTGTAGAGACAGAGAACTGTGTGATGGATGAACTCAAAAAATGAACATGCACTCTCAGGAGATTTGGGAATATATGATTTAAGCTTATGAAATCAAGAAAACATGATAATCTCATCTTTATTCAGATTCCAGGATTTTAATAGTAGAACAAAACTAAGATAAATGGACATTTTAAAAAGGAAATTTTACAGATAATAAAAAGGAAAAAATACTTAATACATTTATGGAACAGATTACGCTAAGAAACAGGTGAGAACACCCACATTTGTGTGAAATCTGTTAAAGTTTTCATAATCTATTTTTAACATCCTAACCTCCAAAGATATAAGTAATTTATTATCTCCCTATTTTACATATTTGAGAACAAGGCTCAGAACATCATCCTGGTAATAAATATCGAAGTAGAATATAAACTCTGATAAGAACTTCATTTATAAAAAATCTTTCCTCATTCCTATGTGATTTCTAGGAAATTGTAAGCAAAATCTAAAGGTTCAAAAATGTTCAAAACTGTTCTAGATTAATTCCACAAAGAGCCAAGTGGAAACTGTAGAACATATGAGCCTTTCAGGCTGGTGTCAGAGTGCAAGTTATACCTAACCTCATAGTAGAAGCTTGGGTTGGATAGGTAGATGATTAATTTGTTTCAATGTTGTGATTTTGTATTTTAGCAGATATATAAAATGTATACACATATATGCCATTCCCTACATATTTTTACTATTTCAGTCAAAATCTCCTAGCAATTTTTGAGAAATGTGACATAACCTGTAAAGACAGCAAGTTATGTCAGGATCTGCCACGAACAACTACTCAAATTGCCCATCTGATTTTCTCACAATTTAAGGAACTATTATACAGAAATGACTATCATTGAAGGATTTAGTTACAACTTTCACAGTTAAATGTGGTGTTTGAGAGAGGTCAGAAGAAAAAAATGATGACCTTAATTTGCTGGAGACATTTATGCAACCATACATCTCATTATAGCAATCATGACAGGTTAAATGATTCATAAAAAGTATTTTCTCATTCTCTCTTTCAAGCTAATAATCAATGAGGAACAGGGAGGGGTTTGGGGCAGGTCAGGGAACTGGATAACTGGTCCTTGGATTAAAGCTTTTATCATCTTCAGTGGATTGTGACATGTCATCATATCCTAATGAGCCACTGTTATTCCCGTCACCAAAATGTCACCCCTGGACAGTGCTCTGAGCTCTAAAATTAGATGATTCTCTAATCTCCAGCATCAACTTCTCCTTCAAGGGCTACTTGATATTTTTGCTTATTAGGCGATAATAATGCTTCATCCCCACAAGACCAAGACTTATTCCAGGCTCTTGCTTCTAGTCATCACCATCTTTTATCACAGTTGCTGTAAGAGACTAATACACAGTCTGAAGGTCAGCCCTGGGGGTACACACACCCTTTGAAGGTTACAGTTCTGGTGATGCCATCTTCCCATTCTCTCCAAGCTCTTCTATATACTCAGCAGCATAACCATATTTTATGCCAGTTCAGTACCTGAATTATGAAATACCTTTTATACTAGAACACTGTTTGTACACAATAGTCACAAAATTATTTCAGCTTTATTTTTGCTTCCAGCCCTGTCATTACTTGAACTGATATTACCGTAGAATTACATCTGTTACCAAAGCCAAACCTCATATTGAAAGCTGTATTCTCCCTTGGGAAATCAGGGCTTCTGAACAAGCAAAGTGAGGCTGCAAAATACAGGGTTACATATTTCCGCACATCAGCAGAAATCTCTCTACCTTTAAACACAAGGTTGGAAGAGATTAATGGCACTTATGAAATATTTTAACATCCCAAAGTTCAATTGCACATTTCTAATCCAACAAAAATATGATGCAATGAGTAGAAGCTCTGTGTTATTTTTTATAGGCATCTTTCACATTCCTGGAATGAACAGCAGCTTGGTAAGTTCAGTTACTACAGTATTATTTAACTCTGTAAAGTGAACCTAGGAATCTGTTTCACTTGCCTCAAATAACAAACGCAAAAATAAAGATCTAGAGTTCAGAAATCTGGTTTCAACTGAGCTTGTTCTCTGGAATTCCCACAGTCCTCATCTGAGCTTCCTGCTCCTTCCAACAGCTTGGAGTTATGTCAAACATTTTATTTGTATTTTAAGTAAGTCCCAAAGACAAGTAGCTTTCAAACTGACTCCATGAAGAGAAAAGGAGTAATAACCAGCAGGAGTATTTCCACTCCTGCAGACAAAGACAGAGAAGGCTTATGTGAACTGTGCAGAGTGCTGAAAGCACTCCATCCTTCCCCTTCCCCACATACAGAATAAGCTGTCAGAGGGTATTTCCACCTCTTCTCTTTTGGAGAAAAAGAAATAAACCAGCAAACATTATTTAGGCAGATGGATTTTAAAGAGTAACAGTGGATACATTAAAAGGCCTTGTCAAAACTATGCTGTTAGGATTTCATCTGATACATACCCTATAAGGCTTTCACTAATTCATATACCATAAGAAATCTTTTAGGATAAGGGTGCAGCAAACTGCATTTAAAGGTACCAACAACCTCTGCTCACCATCTATCTTCAAATATCAAGAATATTTTTTAAAAAATAATGTTAGCTATTTAAAGCTAACATTATTAGAGAGCTATCACTAATTAGATCTTTATTAGAAATATATAAAAATTGAGACGTTATAGAGAAAACTAATGGTATATTAAGATCAATATATTGAGTTGATTTGAAAGTGCTTTTTTCTTAAAAAATTGTGGACAAATACTATGTAAAGAATTGTGGAAAAGTAAATAATATTTTCCTTTATCTTCTAAAAGGAAATTTTAAGGCAATAAAATCTACATACCAAATATCCCCGATTAATATTTTGGTAACATATTTTCATTATAATGTAAGTTTTAGATAAACTAAAAGAACAACAAATAGAAATATTAAATATACAGAAGAGAGCCAATATTTTGAGTGGTATTCATGAAGATAATTTTTGTACAAATTAACTATTACAGTCCTCTGAAATTTGAAAATTAGGATGTAAACAACACTGCGGTATACCTGGACTATTTATAGTTATTTACTTCAATTAGACTGTAATTATTCTATAACACAACTTGCATCTTAATACTTTAGAAAAAAACTGCAAATGTATTGATACAGAAAAGACAGTCAATTGAAAGAAGACAGAAAAGATAGGTGAAAAGTCATCCTGTTTGTCTGTCAGATTTCCTTTCATCTGTGAAATCATCACCTAGTGCTGTGTGGCTGGTTTCATTTTCAGTTTCTAGCACTGGTGATTTCTTTTAGAGCAACATGCTCATCACATGTGACCAATGCATGATAAAACCAGTTCCAACAAGCTTCAGCTTCTATAGGGAATCAGGACCAAAGGCAGTGGAAGAGGTGTGGAGCATAGGCAAGAGAGGTGTGCATGAGACATTAGCTTCCAGGAAGCCTGCTACTACCATGAGGTGTTCCAGAGGCTGAAGCTCAAGAATCGAGTTAAAGTTAGAATCTGGAGTTCAGACAGAAAAGAGGTAAGCTATTAATTTTATGAAAAAAGGTTAATAAAAAGTCTATGACAAATGAAAAACAAGACAGAAAGACACATCTGAAATCTGTTTTGAAGGATTTATCAAATAAAAAATAAAGGACATTATTAGGGTTACCAAAATGGAAAGTTCTGTAAACCTGTAGTATAATGAGACAAATTTCCCTACCTGGGTATTTTTATGCCTATTTCTGTATTACTTCCTCTGATGACCAAGCTTTTTAAATTTCTGAAATTACATGATTGACTGTGAAAAAGGATGATTTAAGAAACATTTCAACAGGAGGAATTAAAAGACTTTTAGCTAATGTTTGTGGTCATATGTCCCTGCTAAAGAAATGCTTGTCTGTATTAATCAATGAAAATCTAGTAAACCTACAAATACTTATGAGAGATATGGTCTTACTCTTAAGAAGCCAAGTGAACTTAGTTTTGAGGAGCCAGCAAAACATGCATGGAAAACCCAACAAAAGTATAAAACAACTCTGGGTGTTAACTAAGTGGCAGAGACACCTAAGTATTGAAGGAGTTAGAAAATTTTGTTGAACAAAAACTCAAGGAGTAGCCGGTATTATCAAACAGATAACAACAAGCTGAACTTGCACTTTGTTAAGTCCCTCAATAACTCTCATGTTGAGGTTCACAGGTATTCAGGGACCCTAAGGAGCAGAGGAATTCTGTAAATTGCAAAGAGCTCACTTGTTGAAGGTGACCAGGGAGAATAGGGGAGAGGTGACATTTCAGTTGGTCTTCAAAGGAGACATTCCAAGCAAAAGTAGAGAATCAAAATGTACAAAGAAAACATATTTGGGCAAACAAACTATGGATAGGGTAATGATAGGGTAATGAGGGTAGACGTTTCAAAAGTCAAGAAGAGCAGCAGTTTAATTTAGTAGATAGTAGGGATCCAACCCTGGTTTCTGGGCACGTGTCTTTAGAGATAGTTAAGCTCCAATTTTAAGTACATACTTTCTTCTAGGGCAAATGCGATTAAGGTAAAAGTCTTAACACTTATATCCTTTACCCACTTTCTCAGGAATTTCTGAATTGTTGCCCCGTTTATCAACAGTTCTATATGCCAGGCATCAGAGCTAACAGCTAGGAAAGATGCAGTGGTAGATTCAATCAGCACTGAGCTATAGTCCATTTCTCCATGATGAACCCCAACTATGGATCCCAGGGACTGGGAATTGTGGGGTGGATCTAGAGCCCTCCCCAGATCTAAGCCATTTTATTTGCTCCCCAGGGTTTGCAGGTAAGGGCACCTTATCTCTCCCTTTTTCCTCTAACCCAAATTCAGTCCCCCAGCTCTAACCAATACAGTAACACTTTTTATTTTCCAGAGATAGGCATCGCCAGCCATCTTTAAAGACATCTAAAAAAGGGCCCACTGAAAATCCCAGAAGGCCAGGGTAGGTACCAAAGGAACTATTAGCAATTTCAGACAAACTTCTCCATAATATTCATGCAGACTCTGACAGAAAAGAAAATACTTTTCTGTAATTGACTGCTTTCTTTATATTTCACAGGTTAATCCCAGGATACTTTGCTGTTCTAAGCAGAATTGTACTATTTGAAGAAACCCAAATTAGCATTAGGAATTCACAGTATGTGCTTTCAGGGATTCAATCATATTACCACAGGAGATATAAAAGGATGAAGTTTAGTTTTAATTAAAAAAAAAAGCAGGAACGTATTCTTTTTAAACAGAGAATTTAAACACAATTATGTATAATTAAAAAGTTGACACACACTTTAGCATTAAAATTTGGATCCTTTCACAGTTTTGTAAACTTCTATGAATTGTCATACAAAGGCAATCCAGGAGAAATCAAAGTGGAGAACGATTCTCTTCATGAAGAAAGTGAAAGGGAACTGCAGGAAATGGTGTAGCTCCACATTTACATGCTTCATATTGTCAGATAATTTGGCCATAAAAACTTATGTTATTAATACTGGGGGAAGAACAATCCCTTGCAAGGGAGGGAACAAAGAGAGAAACTTGAAAATGACAGAATTACGTAATGGTGACAGGGTGGAGAAAACCCAATCTGTGGACTGAGAGTTATTTTAAGAGTTGCCAAGCAATTCAACTATTCTGTTTCCAGGTGTGCTATTCTAACATGCCCAAACAATTGACAGTGACTTCTGACACGCCTTCTGACAGTGTCTACATTACTGACATACAGAAAACTTAAAAATACAATTAAGATAAAAATAGGGGGGCTAAATGATTTCCTTTGAGGAACAACAGAACATGAAGCTACTTGGCTTGGTCATCTTAGCTGTGTGGAACCTGGATGGCCTACTGTTTCAGGCCTTACCCCCTGCCCACTGGTACTGAAAGCTATCTGATGGGGATGTCTTCACTTTTGTCCAGGAACTTAATCTTTGCTGAGGAAAAGGAACTGAATACACTGGATACAAGGAGCACTTTGGCAATACAGAAATGGGTGTGAGCTGTGCTGATTTTTGTACACAGCTGAAGCCTCTGATTCTAACCTGTCATTGGACACACTGCAGGTACTCGAAAAATAAAGGCAGTATATGTAGGAACATGTTAGAAGATACCATTTAATGGTATTTAAAAGTATCTTTGGTCAAAATTTCCATCTTCATTTTTCTCAGCTTGATCCTACCCATACTTAAAAAAAATAAAAGCTAGTTGGAATGTCATTCCAATTAAATTAAATTCCACTTCCCAAATATTTATTGACCAGTCACTAAACCTGCATGGCTATTTGGAAAAAGACCCAAATAAACCCAAGACAATATTTTCTGCTTTGGGATAATCATTCCTTTCTGGGAATACTATCACTTGGAATACTATTTATTACCTGAAAGATTACTATCTCTTTTCTGCTCCTGGTGTCCTAGGATATGTTTCTGAGTCTTATGCGTGTATGTACATGCACCAAACACTGTACTTTTCTCTGCCTGGATCAAATTTTCTGCCTAAAATGTCCTTCTGCAGTTTTAATAGAAATTAAAACTATCAAATTGTCAGTAGAACTGAAGCACAGAGGAAAGGGAGGGGATGGTAAAACCAGGGGAGGGATGGGCACAAGAGATTAAGATGATGGTTCATGGGTGACAGGATGGTGGGAGAACCTTGGAGTATACAGTGATGCATGAGTGCACATACACACATAAATATGCAACCAATATAAAAATTAAAATATTTTTAGGAAAAAAATGTCTAAGCTTTATTAATACATGCAATTCTATGATTCATATTGATACATTTTAAATGTATTTTGAAGAAATAATGTTCTTATCTATCATTGGGGTATGTGTGTGTGTGTATTTTACAATAAAAACCATTTTGTATTTCAATGGTGACTATATGAGTTGCAATCTTGTATATACTCAAAAAAATCTATGGCCTTTTCCCGTCCTATTTTTATTTTTTTTAAATAAAATAAATTTTAACAAATGTCCTTTTGCTATCTTTTACACTTGAATAGGAATTTCTCATTCATTCATTCAAGTTTAGTGCCAATACCACATTCTATGAAGTTTTTCTATTCCCTGTGCAGAAATGTTTCACTATAATAGCTATGAACTCTCAACTGTATAACTTACAGTTTTAATTAGTTTTCTCTCCTAGCTGATCAGTAAGACTAGGGATGGTGTCTGACTCATCTTTCCACCAAGCTAGCAGCATTCTGCTGTGACTATAAAACACTGGCAGTTCTAGAATTTCTGGATGGAGTTAGGAAACAGATATGGGAATGAGGGGCTAGAACTGGATGGGAAATGACTATCCTTAAATATTGCCTTAGCAGGGCCTTTACATAAGACTAACATCAATTTTTTTATATTCAAAACAGCGCTGGAAGTAATAATGAAGGCTTTCAGTGAAGTTATTGTCATACAGGTTTAATGAACTAAATTAAATGTTTGAAAAACAGTGGTACCTTTATGCATAAATCCTTTGGGGAACCAGGTTTCTAACAAAGTTATTCTGGAAGATGGTCCACGTCTCTCAATAGCTCAGGAAGCAGGAAGTGTGCATTTGACACATCCTCCTAGGTGAAAGCTTGTTAAAGTAAGCCTGGGTTCAGCACAAGGAGAGGACCACATTCTTGGGATTCAAATAGTGGAACAAGCATACAAGTGGATGCATGTATCTGAGGAGGCACTGCCCTGTGTTATTGTTTGACTTGCCCCAGGAATTATTCTGAGAGATTGGAATAGTTCTTCAAGGGCAGGTGGGAAAGTCTCTGAGTGACCTTATTTTCTTCAGCAGAGAATTCAGAGGAGGAGAGGGAGAAGAGCAAGGAAAACAGAGGAGGAGCTCTTCCCCACCTACTCCTGGTAAGTAGAGTCAGTAGGGATAATTTTACAAGACTGTGAGCAAATGCCTTTGGAAAGAGAGGTCTCAATGATGCTACTGAGTCACACTCTTGTCATAAGTAGAACAATCACCAGATATGTCTGGTTTCTTCATTTAGCAAGCATGCAATTTAAAGGGTGGGGATAAAGACTTCTTGTGTAACTCCTTTGTTCCTAGAGATGTTCCATGGGCTCCTGATAAATGAATAAGGAATCAAAAAAAAAAAAATCAAAGCACGGCCAATATGTACACACAGTGAACCTTCTGTACACCCACTGTTGACACAGCAAGGAGAGCATAAGGCTGGGATCAAGGACCTCCGTCCTCATGTTCTCTGAGCTTTTACCGTCCCACATGAAACAGGAGCAAAATCTTCCTATTCCTCCATAGAGGGTTGTTAAAAAATTATACACATAAAAGCATACTGAAAATGGTAAAGAGAGATATAAAAGTTGAGGCATATGACCTCATTATGCCCTTATAAAACCTTATATTGTGTGCCTGGTTAAGATAATATGAGTTATAAAAATGAAGAGGATTGAATTGGATTGTTTCAGATATGAAATATGAATATCCAAATGCATGCTTTAGATTCACAGGGCAAAGAACCAAAGAACAAAATGAGGTCCTTGCCCTCCTATTAGCATAGAGAGGGTATGCACAATTCCTAAGATCTTCCAGCTTCTCTACTAAAAACTATTTGAGGTTTTCTCTGTCCTTAAGTAATCACAATTTCAAATATAAACAAAAGACTTTTTCCTCAGCTTTACAATAAAATCTATCTTTTAGATGATTTAAACTGAAAAGCAGAAAGGAGGGGAAAAGCAATGTGAATAATGAATGTTTTATAAGGAATATATCCATCATATAAAGTAATTGACATATTTAGAAAAAACAAAAGAACTTAAAATATGTTGGAACATTTTTTTTCTAAGTCTTAGGACATTTTTATAGATCTTGGCGAATGACTCCAACATAAACACATCATTCTAAATCGTCAAAGGAAGTGTCTAATGATACAACAAAGTCAAAGTTAAAGGAGAAGAGCTGGAAAAGGCTTTGAGATTATGAGCTACAAATAAATCCTAAATTGTGCCATGTCCTGAACCTGAGCCCTTCAATGCTAACACCCTTCACTGAGATCCTGGGCATGGACCTGCTCTCGGCAGCTGAATGATGGAGTCAATACTGAGGGGTTTTAAAGGTTCCTTTGCTGGTGTAAACCTTTTTTTTTCATTACTGCCACCTTTGTCACCTGGAGAGATCTCACAGCTTTTTGGCAACATGTCCATGGTACAGGAGCCCTTATCTCTAGCTTCATGACCATGGGCCCGTTCATGGCCTTTGAGCAGATGAAACTCAGTCTTAACATAGCAGATAAGGAGAACAAGAACCTGAGTCCAAAGACTCTGTGAATTAGACTCAAGGTTCTTAGTAAGAACCTTGAAGACAGTGTTCAGTAACTACATCTACGAATTTTCCCAGATAAGGGAAAATGAGATGAAAGACAAAAATTTAAGGGTATTGTTTTGTATAAGTTCCTACAATTGTTAATTTTTTGGATAATCTTATAGAGTATTCTGAGTATAGTCATTAGTTTAATTCTCTAATAATGCCATATATAATTATTTTGTTCCTGTTAAGATACTACATTAAGGGCTGTTATCACATGCTCCTGATACTTCATTAAGTGTGTACACTGTCAGTTGTCAACAAAATAGTGACAGTGCGGGTCATATGTTTTCCTTATTCTATTCTATTTCCCCTAGTCCTGGCATTCATCTTCATCTAGGAAGGACTCCAGTAGGAAGTCTTATCCAAGGACTTTGTGAAAAAGAACAGAAAGGTTGCATCTGTAGGTCTGTCCCTTGAAAAATACTAATAGATTACACGACATCTATCGTTAGTGAGTCTTGGCTTTATGGCACTTCTTTAAAAGAAATGAGCAATTTTATGGTTTCCAGAGAATATCTCACATATCTGTAAAGCTGCTTCAAACAAATAGAGTAAAAAAATGTTCACATACTCCTATGATGAGGTCATCAGGGAGAGTTCTTTTAATTTCATTTATTTTTTTCCCTTAACAGGACATGGACACACCTTGCTAATCTGGATCCCCTGGTCAAGTCTGAAGCAAGGTTCAAAACATGTATGTCAAATAAAAGGACACTGATTATCAAAACTGAACAGTAAGAAGATAAATAAAAAGATGTGGTTGGCTGTTCAAAGGTTTATATATTTCAAAAGTGAAATTCATAGGGGCAGTTTGATGAATGGAGGCACATGCAAACATACCCCCTAATAATATTTAGCATTACAAAACATAGCATATGAAAACCCAATTTATGTTTTATATTCTGTTCAGAGAGTAAACTCCCTCTCAAAGAACACATTAGCTAGCTGAGATACTGAGTAAATTAGGAACAGCACCGGAAGCATCCTTTCCATCCTCCATCACCCAATTCACTTTTCACCTCCTTGTTTTCCGAGGAATTGGTACAGAGAGCAAGGAAATTGATTTTATAATTAGCTAAGGTCAAATAAAATTAGAGAAAAACTGTCAGCCAAAACAAAACAAACATCAACTCCTCCACCTCTCCAGCATAATACATACATCCCAAATATGGATGTGACTAATATTCCACTGCAAAACAGTTACATCTCTAACAACAGAACTCAATCCAAGATGACTTAACTTTCCTACAGCAAAGAACAGCTCATGATTTTATAAAGCTAAGTAAGCTCCAGAGCTTAGAGATACTGACGAAATATCCTTACTTGGTTTCAGTTCAAGACAGCCAACAGAGAAGGTCTACTAAATTTAGACTGAGTTGATTGCATCACTAATCTGTCCTTCTGATGGAGGTCTCTGTGGACAGAAGAAAGCAGGCACAGGGACACCACACTGTGCTGGGACCAACCTATTTAACAGGCACAGATTGCAGCCAAAAATGGCCACAAAGAACAGTTCTGCCGGGCTGAGTGCACCCATAGGTGTTAACAGGTCCCAGCATGGCTGAAGCTGCACCTTTATGAATCTTAGAGTCTCACTGTAAAGTCCAGACCTTTCCTGACAGCCTTCCAGGGCCCAGGACTGTAACATGATTACAGTATTACCAGCCATAATTATAAGCTTTCTTGGAGGAAGGAAATAGCAGAAACACTCTAAGACAAAGCCCAAAACAATTTAGAGAAGTACAAAATGAAATTGAATTAAATGCTAATCATTTTTATGTTCATCATTTTTTGTTCAGCTAGTCAAGGAAGTTTTTGATCTGAAAAAAATGGTTTCCTTTATATGTTATTAAAATGCTAGAATGCTCAGGAAAATATCTGAATTGTCCATTAGCACAGCAACAGTAGGGGTAGTGCCCACCTTCCATGGGCACTGCCTCTCAGCATCTGCGAGAAGCTGGCTGTGTGTTTGCACTGTGGCACAGGTGGGAGGGAAGGAGGGGAGGCTGTACAGAGAGAAATGGACAGTCTGCTCCAGACTTCTGACATCTGGGACAGTCACTGGTCAGGGGCCCGCTGGCCACGCAGGGTGGTGACTAAGCAGGGTACCCAATGGTTTTGCTGCCCAAGAGCTCAGGCAAAGTCTTCCTTCCTTCAGGGGAAGCCTGGGGCATGGAGAAATGGACGTCAGCAATGGTACTTTAGAGCAGAAGATAGGGAGAAGAAGCAAAGGAAAAGATATATATTTTTTTGAAGTCTCTCCAGCTCCCCTCCTCATTTCTTCTCTTTCTTCCTTTTCATTATTGTCCCCTATATATCACCTCCAATATAATATTTTCAGTTGCTGGGGCTATTTTTAGAAGTTTTTAGGACCATGCTGCTTACTTGCCCTCTGGAATACCTTATAAAATATCTACTAAACTGACTTGAGCTACTGAACTGACTTGAGGTATAAAGTAAAAACATCTCCTCACCCCACAAAAAGCAATATAAATTTTATAAAGCAACTGAGCTACAGTAGAAAATATTTCTACACTGAACCAACTTGGTGTTTCATGTGGTTTCACTCCCAATCCACTGCAAGAAATTCACAAATATTATTCATTTTCTAAGCAGATTTAGGTGAGTACTATACTGTTGTGCTAATAAGGAAGGTGAATATCCATAGGATTGAAAGCCTGTTTTCCATTTACACAGTTCAATTTTATTTGCAACTCAAAGGTTCTTCACAAGAAATGAAGCATATGCATATGCTTACACAATCTAGATTTAATGTTCAAAGAAAATGTTCATAAGGTTACAACCTTAGATTAGAATAACAGTGGATAAGAGTGAGTTACTTTCATTATTTTCCACCTTTTTGCCATATATTACCAAGTATTATACCTTCTCCCCCCTTCTCTTTAACAAGATCTTTCAAAAATGCTTACAAGCAAACAAAGGAGATGTCACATAAGGCAGACAATATTAAAGAAAAAGGAATACAAATGTGAAGCAGTATCACAGATCTTAATGAATTAAAGCAAAACTGACATAGATTTTAATATTAGCTGGAAAGAGCTCTTTCAGATGGAAATAAAAGAAAACTAGATATAGTGCAAATAGGGGAAATATGTCCCACAGGGAAAAAAAGGGGGGACAAAAAGTAGTTGGATTGGTGCCTAAGTGCTTAGAAAAGAATACTTACTTTCACGGAACAAGAAAAAAAATCCATTTAGATTTTTTGTGTATTTTTCATAACATACTATAGTAAAATCACACAGCAATTAAAGGAATTAAAAACTGAAGGAGAAAATGATTTGAGAAATGTGTCTTTTCATAGGTGTTATGAAAATAAATCACTTGGGAGAGCAATATTTAGTTCTTATTCTAACAGTAAACGTCTTAGCTGTCTTTAATGTCTTATAGAGCAATAAAAGGTATAAATAAATAAGCAGAAATATAGCAACCTCCTCTAAAAGCCATTGCTGAAAACAAGAGAAAAGTCACAGACTAAATTATGGATAAGGACACTTTGCCAGATAGATTTTGGATTATTCCACTTCACTCTCAGTGGTTTGAATTTCTTTAAAATGCACCGCAAGCTAGTGGCACAGGCACAAAAGTGTTTGGGGTGGTTGTTACAATGCAGGTTTTAGGTTTCACAACCAGAGACTGACTTAGAAGGTCAAAAATCCTAAGACTTCATCTTCAAGGACCTCCCCAGGAGATAATAAATGCATATGGTCCCTCATTTATACTTTGAGTAACCCACTGCCCAGAAGATCTCGCTCCTGTAGAAATTAACATTTTTCTTTTTGAGACTAGGTCTCGCTATTTTTGCCCATGGAACCGCAGGCTCACGTTGCCCGTAGTACCATGGACTCAAGCAATCCCCAGCCTCAGCTTCCCAGGTAGCTGGGATTACAGGCATGTGCCACCACACCCAGCTATTTTTTTGGGACTAGGTCTCGCTGTGTTGCCCTGGGCGGGACTCCAACCGTGATCCCCAGTCCCAGCTGTGACTCCATAAGCTGTTGCTTACAGGCACGCACCACCATGCCTGGCTGAAATTAACATATTTTCTTTGAGCAAACAAACAAAAAGATAAGACTTTTTTTTTTTTGGAGCAAAAAGGAGACTTTAAAGCTACATTATCTGAACCAACAATCTTGTAACTTTAGACTGTCAGTGAATTATCCTAATAAAAATGATCTGCTCAGCCAGTGATCAAAATTCTTTTTTCAAGTGTCATCAACACACGCTATAAATGGTTATAAAATGCACACAAGTTTTTTTTTTAGAATTAAATGCACAAGAATCCTTCACCAATGCAGCTTAAATTGTTGTTGAAGTAGTCTTGAGAAATTTAAAAGACCTGCAAAGAAATTGTATATATTTTTTGTATCTAAAAATTTCTAACTTGCTCTCATTTCATTTGGTAGCAATCATCTCCAAGTCTATTGCTTAGGCAGTTCCTCATAGATTCCTTTAACATTAAGACCCTTCACTGGGAAGTTTCTTTCCAACTCTCTTATCAGCCCCTTCCTTCCTGCGTTTCTTTTTCTTGGTAAACTACCCCACTCTCCTTATGCACATGGACACACACTCACTTGTGAGAAAGAGATACGCTGATTACAAGACAAAATGAGATGTGCTTTAACAAAGGAACTGCTAGTAAGATCAACACTGTGTTTTGAAGAACAAAATTTAAAGTAAAACATCAGAGAGCACAGAATGTGCTATAAGCAGAGCACAATAAAACATGATAGTATGCAGTTAAATGAAAGTCAAAAGGGGTTGTTTCTGACAGGTACTATGAGAGTCATCTCTATAGGCTGCATATATATTCCTGTATGTCATCATAATCTAAATCAGTATTTCTTTAACTTGTACTAAAGGGTAGAGAACTGGCGAGTGAGCACCTGTTAACATCACAAATCACAGGATTTCATGTCTGAAGCCTGTGCACTGACAGGATGGGAGAGGTGATGCCTAGACCTCAGCCAACCTCATTGTGATCATGAGGAAAAACCATGGACGTATTCAAAGCTCAACAGCATTCAAAGTTTGATTTGCAGTCTATTCTGATGAAATTCAAATCTGGTGAGAAAAGAGTATATCCACTGTGAGTGCCAGACTCAGGTACATCTATCTGAGCATGCCTACTGGGGCTTTCCAAACTCTGACAAACTACCACAGGGAATCTTTTCACATGGTCCCTAGGAAAGATCGTAGAACACCCAAAAGCACCTTACCAGGTAAAACTGATCCTCTGTATCTGTTATGTCACCTAAAATTTCATAGGAATACAGTTCGGTAGTATTTTCTGTTTCCTAATAACAGAGTCAGAGAGGACACTCTTCTCCAGTAATTCACATAAAGAAAGTACTTCCTTCAAAAGAAGACTGTTTCTTTGATAAATATTCTAACCTAAGAGTAAATTAATTCACAAGAAATAAAGATAAAATACAGTCCTGTCCTCAAGGGTTCTTGATGCCTCCAGGGTGTGGGAAATAAACCTTCTAACAGCCTGGCAAGTGTTCTCTCATAGGCTGAATACAGTATTTTGGAGACAGTGAGGAGTTTGGAAGGCTGGAATGCCTTCATAGACTGGGTAACAACTGAGTCCATTTTCAATGTCAACTGAATTTCACCACAAATGAAAAGGAGAACAAGTATCTCAGCAAAGGGAGCATGAAAAAAAAAAAAACAAACAGTATTTTGTGGTGTTGAGTAACATAGGGAAAGCCACGGAGGGTGAAATTGAGGAGACGGTACGCAGCCTGCAGAAAGGAACTTATCAACCATGTAAGAAGTTTTAAACTTAACCAGTAAAAGGGACAACATAGAACTCTGAAGGTTTATAAGGAAGAGTGATAGAAGGTTCAATGGTGTTTTAGGTGGAGAAATGTGGTGGCTAACAGGATGTTAGATAAGAGGCAGGAAGGCTAGGTAGAAGGCATTGCAGAGCTCCAACAGGCTATTCAGTACAAATGTCAGGATGGCTCTAAGCATAGATACTCACACATCTATCCCCCTCCAACAATATGTTCCTTAATTATAGCAGAGTTTCCCCCCTATAATTACATGTCAATATTGATAAATGTTTTTCCTGTTCAACATATCATTTGTAGTTCATAACATCACATTCTGCATGAAAGACAGTAAATGCTTAGGGAAATACTTAAAAGAGATGCTCTTACCTGAACACAGCTGTTCCACTTTTGTGTAGTTTAAAGATACTATGTCATTAACCCAAGCAATGATGTCATGTCTGCTCATAGTCTCTTGGGTTATCGAGGTAGAATACACATTGACCGCCATTCCCCAGCTAGAAAAAAAAAAAAAAAAAAAAAAGCAAGCAAGTTTATTGACCTATTAGAAAAAAATTAACTTTGAAACAAACAAACAAAAATATTTATTCAAGGTTTGGAATCCCTGACAGAGTTCTAAGGGATACATCTTGCTTTGGCTAATCCTTCTACCTTCTTTTTCTATTTAGTATATTTACCATAATAGAATTCATTTCATATATTGTCTACACAATACCAGTTGACAACTCCCTCAACTGGATTCAAATATTCTTCAGGTTCTAAGATTTCCAATTTATTGCCTTATTAATTAATATTTATTTATTTGTTTGTTTGTTTGTTTATTTGAGACTAGGTCTCGCTATTTTTGCCCATGGAACCACAGGTTCACATTGCCTGAGGTACCACATACTCAAGCAACCCCCAGCCTCAGCTTTCTAGGTAGCTGGGATTACAGGCGCATGCCACTATGCCCAGCTAGCTATATTTTTTTGGAACTAGATCTTGCTACGTGGCCCCAGCAGGACTCGAACTGCCATCCGTAGCCCCAGCTGCGGCTTCCTAAGCTGTTGCTTACAGGCATGCGCCACCATACCCAGCTACTGCCTAATTTAAAGCCTCGCTTTCACCATTAAGTTATATGTGGTAATATTTAAACATGATACAAAGCTATCAGGCCTAGAACAATATACACGAGGGTCATCTTGTAGCTTATAACTGATTTCATAGCACTTTCATTTCAAGTACTTGTATACTGCATTTCTTCCAGCTGGCTGATTCTTGAGACGTAAAGGGTACTCCATTGTCTCCAGCTGCTCAGACTAAGACCACAATCACCATTCTTTTCTCTTACACTCACCACTACCCAGTCCACCTACAAATCCTGTTGGTTCTGCCTTCAAAATGTGTTCAGAAACTTCCACCCTGACCCAAACTTTCTCCAGTTTTCACCTGGCACTGCTCTTCCAGTGTGCATCCTCGCCCCTGCCATTATTCTCAAAACACAGAGTGTTGCTGTTGGTGTATCTTAGATCCTTTCTTTCATCAGTTCAAAACTCTCCACTGGCCCGGCCATTCATCTCAGAAAACCCAAAATGCACACTGAACTTTATAATGTGATCCTTGACACCTATCATCCCTTCCTCACTCTGCTACGATCTCAACTAGCCTTCTGGTTTTTCTCTGGCATTGCTGTCACTTCAGCCAGGAAATTTTCTTGTCCTCACTTCCCTCAGGCTCCACTCAATGCCACCTCATCAAGGACTCCTCCTCCTCATTTTCTTATTTTTTCCCTCATCACAGACATAAGGCATAAGTTCCATGAGGACAGGGTTGTGCTAGTTTTCTTTTCTGCACATCCCTGGCATCAAGTGCAGTTTCAGACAGAGTAAGCTTTCAGTTAAAACAGTGAAAGCAGGAATACATTTGTGAGTTTTTTTCCCATACAAAGTAAGCAGGACAGTAGGTAAGCTAGAAACATTTTTTAAATCAACTTTGAAAGAAATCCCTGTAGAGAGCTAAGAAATTAGCTCCTATGACAAGGCCAATCTACTGTAAACCCATGAGGCTCTTGCATCAGCCAGGTATGCTGCATCCTGATTGGCTCTTGCATTAGCCAAGTATTGGACCCGAAACAGAACAGGTAAAGGGGCACTCAAAGAAGTGTATGCCCCTAGGAGACCATATTTTGTTACAAACTAGA
>PVHY01009889.1:0-21750 GCA_004024945.1 Uropsilus gracilis
TTTTTTTTTTTTTTTTTTTTTTTTTTTTTTTTTGGCTTATTTCCGCCAATATGAGTTTTTCCAGCTCCATCCAGGTCGCTGCGAATGACATGTGTTTGTCCTCCTTGATGGATGCATAGTTATCATGTAGTTTTTACTTTTAGGGTATGTAGATATTTTGTTTTTATGTTTGCTAGGCTTCCTCTTTGTCCAGTATATCTGCCTGTCCTGTGGGGATCAGCTGCTTATTGCTATAGTGAAAGGACTAGACTAATAGAACTAGTTCAGTCCATTTTTAGTCAGTATTTTATGACCTTTGCAAGTTACTTGCCTTCGCCAGTTCCTTATTTTCTCATCACTAGACAAATCTTGTTATCGCTCTCTAATTCTCATTTCATGATTTTACAATTGTTGAAAATCTTACATCCTTAAAGGAATTCCCGTCTTCTTTAGCTTATATTGCTGCTTCTCTGCTTTGAACCCGTACTCTGCCTTTATCAATAAAATACATGTATATACTTAGTGTGAATTATCTGACAGCATTATTGAGTTATTTCAGGTTCACGTTTACCTCAAAAAAATAACAAGAATTATGTCTCTGTGATGTTTCTTCCCAGCATTATGAGTAAAGGGGGACTCAACTTCAGCAGCTGATTTTGGAAGGCTAAAAGATCAGAACTCTTTTTTTTTTTTTAATTATTACTAAAGGCATTGTGGTATTTCATATTGTCACTCTGTCTTCATTTAATGAATTTCTTGTGGATGGCCATTTAATTTGGGGTTTTCTCAGTTACAGATGTTTTAATGAATGAATGTCTAAAATTTTTTTGCTTTCTCTTGTGCGTATGCTACTCCTAGAAGTAGAACCATTTTGTCAAAAAATATTTTTTTAAATATGTTGCCCCAAACAGAAAGATAAAAACAGGTGTAGGTAACAGTCTTGTGCAGATTTACATCACACGATAGTAGTAAGATTCTAGCTGTCATAAGTACTTCTTCCCTAATTTGTAATGATAATGTCCCTAGTTATAGAATTGTAACTTACCTTTTTCTTTTTCCTTTTTTTTTTTTTGCAGCTATGACTTAAGACCTGAGATAAAGGAAATCTGCTTTTGAAAAACAAGAGAATTTTTTTGGTTGGATTCTTCAACACAGCCAATGAAAACAAAGCACTGTAATTCTTTTCACTGATATATCACTGTTATTCCCAAGGAAGAATAGCAGACAATCCTAGACTTCCACCATAAGCAGAGTGACATGTAGACATAATTGCTGCACATGATGTACACACAGTGAAAGTTATAAAGAGACAAGTGGTATTGTTTACATTACTAGAATATTAATAGTTTTCCAATGGCAATAACCCATTTATGAAAGAGTTTAGTCCACTGGAACAGACAGGGACCACAAACTGTGGGAGGCGATAGTGACCAGCTGATATTTGATAGACATTCTACAGTGGTAACTCATCCTTAACAGCATCATAAAGCAGGTACTAGAGATGCTTTGCTTTGACCTCCTAAAACAAACAGGTGAGTCCGCCCCTCTAGAGCCAGCAGCTCCCTGTGGCAGTGCGGTGCTAGCAGGTGCTAGTGTTTTTTTTCCAGTGGAACAGGGCGAAGACTCATTAGGGCAGTCTACCTTCATAGTGGCATTAATTTTGAAGGAAGCTGACAGGTCACGTTTAAGTCTCATGACACTGTCCTTCCCTTTGGTAATAGTATACAATTTACACATTTTAATGGCTCCTGAGATGCAGTATACTTAAAACCAATCTGTCTCCTGCTAACAAAAGGGTGAATCTACTTTACTTTGAACATTAAGATTTGCTCCTGTGGAATTCTGTGCTCCAAGTTACACTTGACTTTCCCTTCAGAAGACATGTGGAAAGGAATAAATAATGAGGATCACTCCAGTTTTTCCCTTAGTTCCTTGAACAGAATGTTTATTCCCAGATTGTACTTTTTTTGTTTTTTTTTTTTCAAAGGTGTGACCAGGCAGGAGTTGGGAGAGGGAAAGTACTCAAATTTGCCTCCCATTTCTTTGCTGCAAGCTGGAAAGTATGCAGTTGGTGACTTTTTTTTTTCTTTTTCCCTCTTGTTAGGACAGTAAAAAGACTTTAACTACACATCTGCTCAGTTGGCTTTTGGGTCTGAACCTCACAGCCATCAGCAGCCTGTCTCATTAGAGCACACTCCTCTAGCCAAGTGGTACCAATGCTTCCTCCCTGCACATGACCCTTTGAGGGGAAAGAACGTTCTCTTAGGTGTTACTGCTTTTGCTCAGACTTTGCAAAAAAAAAAAAATATATATATATATATAAATATATATGATTAATCACCTCTGTCCTTGAGAAAGTCTTGAATGAATAGAGAATTTATTCCATTGCAATATTTGATTGTATAGAGGCACACTGTTTCATCAACAGAAGCAAAAGGCTGTGTATAAGTGTTTGGTACTATGTACCATCTCTGTTATTCTTCTAAAGCAAAGTATTCATGTACTTAAACCATATTCTATTTAATTGTGTTTGATTTTAAAATATATATATGAATTATATTTAAAATTGTGTCAACTCTCTGCTTTCAGGGCATTTATGGCTCTTCTAAAGAAGTGTGTTGGTTTTTCATATATCTCCATTTGCTTTATAAAAACCCAGAACACGCTATTGTGTCTATGACATAAACCTGAAGTTTTATTAGGTATATGTGCTATGATTAACTCATTTTGGTGGTGGTTTTGTTTTTTGTTTTTTTTTTTTTAACAAAATACTTCCACTTCACTTTGCTTTAATCTTTAACAGACAAGCAATATTAAGGTTATAGAATAAAATGTGGTTTTGGGTAACTCTGCCTCTGCATGTTTTGGAATAATAATTTTATTAAGACTCTAGGCTATTTAAACTAGTGTTTTCTGTTAAGATAACATCTAGTCATTTCTTTGTATACATTTTATGCCTCTGAGCAGAAGCTGTCAGTCTTGTGAGGTTCTTGTAGCAAGCTTGAGACTTGGTTACTTTTTTCTGCCTCTCTTACTTTGGGACACAGAATGCAGATTTTGACCTGAAATTATTAGCCAGGTTTAATATTTAATCTAAAGTAGATCCTTGTACTTGGTTTAAATTGGAATTGGACTCATTTTTTTCTGAGCACCCATCGTGTTCCAAACTATATAGTGTACACACAAAATGTGATTCACTTATAGGGTTTTTATAGGCTCAAGGAACTAATTGAACCTCCATATTTTTCATGTTAACATCAGTGCATATTGTTAAGAAAGAAAAGATGTTAGTGAGAAATTTGTGCCTTTTGTGATTTGATGTGTCATTACTCCTGTAAGAATAGATGAAAGTAAAAAACAAATCCAGTGAAGGGCAGAGAAACAGGGAGCAACTTTTCAGCTTGGGTTTTGATATTCAGTAGATATTTATGAAATGTAATAATTTACAATCCTAGAGTTTTGACTCATTGAGTAGGAATTTGGAGGGGGAAGTCACCTTTAATTGTAAAAAATTACAAACTTCCTGTTGTATGTAAGTACCTATAGCAAAAGCACCTGATGAAGTGGATGACCTCTTTAATGACACTGGGGTACCTGCCTGATTCACAGTGGTCCTATTCTCACTGTGCTCCCCATGTTTGTACACAGTGACCTTTTCCCTTTCTCCCATCCACCACATACCAGTTGAGTGGACCAGGATTGAACTCTTGATCCAGACAGGCCTAAGATTCTTTAAGAATTTTGCAGGGGAAAGCAGAGATAAGGATTACTATTTAGGATGGTGACATGATTGGAACACCTCAGAAGTCAGGACCATTGCATGGAGCAATGCAGGAGCATTGCATGGATAAGCAGAGAGGCTTTATAAGAAATACAGTGACATGAGTACATGTGGGTCAAAGAGCAGCTGTCTTGATATCTAGCTCTGAGAACTTGGTTTCTGGATCTAGTTCTGTGTCCTTGTCATGGACTCCATTTGTCCCTGAGGTGATCTTAGAGTGCATTTTGGCATTTTAAAAATCAGTTTAAAAGTTTATTACAAGATAGCAGAGTTGCGCAGCGGAAGCGTGCTGGGCCCATAAAAGTTTATTACATATAACCACAAGAACCATGACTGAAATACTGTCAGATTGTTGTATTACTAATTATATGTACTCAGCATTTTTGCCAAGTATCAGTTAAAATGTGGAGAACTTTTCTTTTGTGAACTTGTTGGTTATTTTTTCACATTCTCTTAAAATCCTAAATGAATAGAACTAAAACACACGCTTAATTTTTATGGTGAGGAGTTACTCAGGCCCAGAAAAGGAGTAAGTCCTTGACCTGTTGTGAAATGGTCACCAATAAAACTGAGAATTTAGGCCAATAGAACTGACAAGTTGGACCTTCTGGACTTGGGTCATTTTCCAGTTTTCCCAATGCCCTTCTAAAGAATAAACACCATCCGCACTTAGAACAACAATAGTAAATCCAGAAATAGAGGGTATTTCTGTTAAAGAATAACTGCTATAAGCTCATGGTGGTGGAGGACAATAATTACTACAAAATTCATAAATGCCAATCAATCATTGTTATGGTTGGTTTCTAGGAAAGGTTTCAGACCCTTTGCTGGAGCCATTAGTGAGAATAAACCCCAGCAAATCCCATACAACTTGGGGACCCTACAAGATCCTTTACAGATTATTAGTATGGACACTTGGATAGGATTGGAAATGGCTACTAGTTGGAGAATACAGTGCTGTGTGCATTTGGACTCGAAAATAACCTTAAAGGACATTTCAGGGATCAGTGTATGCAAAGACCTGGAAGGAATTCATATACAGGGAGGGAAAAATCCCTCTGCTTGCCTGTCACACAGTATGCCTTTGTAATTTTATGCAAACTTTTCCTCAGTACATTCCTTTTAAACCACCTATTTGGTCATGATGTCAGAGCTTACCAAGAAGAGTTAAGCCCCTTGCCTAAGAATAGTGGCTGCTACCACCTGGTACCACTAAGGTCCCTAAAAAGCTGCTTCTTAGTTGTACCTTTATTAACACTTGCAATCAAAATCTGGGGTGACTGGACCCTCTGTGGTTAGTAACTCTGTGGTTAATAGGTAAGATGCCCAGAAAGAGGCCATGAATTCAGTTTTGAAGAGAGCCACAATTTGCCAAGGAACAAGTGAAAGAATTGTGACACTGGCATTTCTCCTATATTCAGATATGAGTTTCCTGTCTTGAATGTATCTCAAGCTCACCTTTAAATGATCTTAACCTGCCCTCTGCCTACATCACGGTGAAAGTCCCATATGCCGCATACACTACTTGTAAAAAGGACTAGCTGGAAAGCATGTGGACCTCTGGACTAAGTGTAGCTCTATAATCTCCAAAATCCAAGGGACTTCACTTGGACTTTTCAGTTTTCTCTACTCAGCAAAGAGCAGTCTCTTCCTTCTAGTGAAAATGCTGGTTTAGAAAACAGAAGTATCTGTTCTACTGAGGATGCAATCTAAGCCGGAGTTCCATTTAAAATGCATACTAGTGTTTTGGACTCCAGATGACCTTTGAGCCCATGATTTACATTTACTACCCTTCCCAAGTTCTGTTGGAAATCAAGCTCGCGGACCCAAAAAAAGCCCCATAGGGAAAGCTAGAGCTTAGAAGAGATGTGAGGAAGGAAAGGATTGCCCTTCTGTGTCCTCTCACACTGACCTTCATGAGCGTGTACCTTCCATAGCCCCATAAGAACCCATTCCATTTACTCATTGAAAGATTAGGGATATGCCAGTGTTGAGTACCTGGCTAACCAGAAGTGGATACCTTAATTTCTGAGGCCATTAAGGCAAGACTGAATAGTGTAAGGCTTACAGATGACAAAGGTCAATCTCAATCTTGGGGCCAGGGAGGCGTCTCTGTGGAGCTTTGGGATACGTGGGCTTTTAGAAACAATACCAGTGTAATGATGTAATGATGTGTCTGTGATGCAGGCTCAAGATTTTTGGGAAACCTAACTAGCTCTTAAGCAATACCATGAGGTCATCAGCTCCTTCTAAGATTAACTTTATTGATAATAAGCAGTATAATATTTACTATGTGCCAGGCACTATCATATTTGATCCTTATGATAGTCTCATAAGTACATTTCCCTGGTTATAAATGAGAAGGCTAAGGTTTATCAGTTAAAGGAATCTCTCCTGGTTCTCATAGCCAGAGGTTAAATCTTGGCAGCAGAATATTGAAGGTATTCAAGATATTGAAGGTTTAAGGAAAATGTTAGGGGATTGTGACTTTGCAGTTAAGACATTTCCATCCATTGCCTTAAAGCTATTGTTCTTAACCTGTCACATCAGGATACCCTGATGTGACTTTTGAACTTAACCCCTCAGTTTCTGATTTAGTAGGGCTGAGGTTGGAACTGAAAATTTGCATTTTTAACAGATTCCCAGATATTCCTGCTGCCCTGGAGACCACACTTTTGAGAACGACTACCTTCACTTTTTTTTTTTTTGTAAACTAGGATATAAACATTTTAATTCCTTTCATGGAAATAACTCATGTTACACAGAAGTGTAATTTGAGACCTATTACTCAATGATCACTCAAACACATAAACCCTTTATCAGTATTCAGATGCCAAACACCATCCCACTTTCTTAGCCACTAGGAGCTTGTGTAAGTCTGAGACTGTTAAATAAATCTCTACCCCTGTTGTAAAACTTAGAGGAAGCCACTGACCAGTCTTAGTCCCATAGTTTTCAGCTTCCCAGTGCCCAGTATTGCTGGTGACCATGACCATGCACTGAACCTTCCTCCAGAACTGACACTTTGAACCCAGTGGAACCTCTGGCACAAGTCTTGTTTGGTCCATTTTCCTCCAGTTTGCCCTCCTGAGTGTTGATGCCAGCTCCTTTCTGAGGTCCTAACCATACCTTTCAAGCCCTTTTTTGAGATACTGGTCTTTCATTCTTCACCTCCTTCATTTCTTCCTCCAGCATTTATTTCCTAAGAACCTGTTACTTGCCTGTTCTAGTTTGGGATAGTGTGGTTCCCAGGACAAGCACACTGCCTGCCCTCCTTGCAGTCTAGAAAAGAATGACAATTCATGTGATGAGTATTATGACAGAGATCCAGGAATCCATTGAGGGTGTCATCTAAGTGGACCCCTTATATGACTCAGACCTGACCATCTCAGTCTTTGACCAGGATATGACCATTATGCATGTATCCATAATTTCCTCATGTGCATACAACCCCCAACTTGACCAGAATTCTGTGTCAACAATATCCATGATAGCTCGCTCCTGGGCAGGGCTACTTCCTTGTCCTTGCACCGTATCCTCCATTGCCACCTGTTGAAACTGTCCTCTCTGCCACCTGCTCAGCTCCAGAACACTCCTTACTGCCTGTCCCAAACTTTGCTGCACCACTCCCACCTTCCCTCATTCCTTTATTCCCACCTCAGTAAACTTGAGGACAGTCCCAAGCTAGCCTAGAGTTCTCTGGCTTTTTCCCCAAGAACAGTATTTTACTCTTTTGCACCTGTAACCTGACTACCTCTGGTTTCTCCTCACATTTTAGACCCCAGCAACCTCAAGCAATGCAAGTTTTGTATGGTGATAAGTTCTCATATTGGAATGGGAAAAAATGTAATTCCAGGAGATACTCCCTCACTATTACAAGAGTTAAGTTTTGTAAACCAGCCTTTCAAAGAGCAATTTCAAAAGCAATAAGTGAGTAGTTTTGTCAAGATTACATACATGCACCTGTACCATAACTTGGGCGTGGGGAATACTGTCTTACTGTGGTTGCTGGTGTCAAACTTCCCAATGACAGTGTCAGACAGGTATTTCAAAGTGCTGCATCTCTGAACAACTTAGATGTAAGTGGAGGAGATAACCTTTAGGAAACGGTGGCTCATATATGATGAATTGATTTCCAAGATGCATGTAGAGATTGAATAAAATTGTTGAATAAAATTGTTACTTGAAATGTGAGAATGGGGGAAAAGCAATATTTTGTATTAATGTGTTATTGTATATAATGTTATTTTAAATATGCACGTGTAACTAAATAAATTTAGATATTATAACTAATCACCTGACTATTTCATCAACATCCTAAAAGTTTGATACCTTAATTTTTTTTCACTAGAAAAATAGGAATTTGCCTTACGTATAGGAGCACATATTAATGAATTCTATTTTGTCTGCTGAATAAAATCCAGATTCCTTACTTAAGACCCTGAGTGACCTAGCCACCTAGATATTAGAACACAGAGCCTTATACTTCATTTTCTCCACTTTTTCCTTGATGGACTTTATCCCATCGGAGACTGTTTTGCTCAAATAATGGCCTCATTTAAAAGCCTGCTATCTCACTTCTACCTCTCCTCCTCTGAGAACCTTCCCTGAGGCCTAGTCCATCTTAATGCCCCCATCATATCCTCACATAGCATCCAATTTGGCATAATGGAGGGTTATTCTGGGCCAGTCTGTGCCACCAGTTCCCAGGAAAGGAGGCATTCCCAAGACAGGCCTAGGTAAGGAAGGATGGCCCAGCAAATGCTATAGGGGGTGGGGAGGAGTTTGTTTTAAGTTAACCAGGCCCAGCTAATGGCTTTCCTGGACCCCTGCCCTTTGCCCCTGCCCTTTCCCTCACAAGAGGCAGAGTTCAGATATTCCGATCTTGGCCTAGTCCAGCAGTTCACAAGACACTATTCCAGGTGCATGAGTGTCCCAGAGACCCTTTTGAGAGGTCTGCAAGGTTAAAATTATTTCCATACTAACAGTAAGATGTTGATTGCCTTTTTCATCGTGTGTATTTGCACTGATGATGCAAAAGCAGTAGGCAAAACGTCTGGCACTTAGAAATCTGGACAGTGACAACAAACTATCAATCGTCATGGTATTCACTGTCATGCATTTGCCTGAATTAGTGATTTGCATCACTATAATAACCAAGTTGTTGAAACAATCTAAGTACCTAGCCACAAAGCAGTGGATTAAGAAGATGTGATTATATTACACTCTGAAATACTACTCAACTATAAAAAAAGAGGTACTTTTTTTTTTTTTTTTTTAGAGAGACTAGGTCTCGCTATGTTGCCTGGGGTAGTCTTGAATCTGTGGACTCAAGTGATTCCTAGCCTCAGACTCCCAAGTAGCTGGGATTACAGGCATGTGCCACTGTGCTCAGCTGAAAAGAGATAATTTTTTTTTTTTTTTTGGAGACTAAGTCCCACTCTTTTTGCCCGTGGAACTGCAGGCTCATGTTACCCTGGGTACCACGGACTCAAGCAATACCCAGCCTCAGCTTCCCAGGTAGCTGGGATTACAGGTGCACACCACCACGCCCAGCCATGAGATACTCTTAACAGTTGCCACAACATGGAGGGAACTGGAGGAGATTATGCTAAGTAAAATAAGTCAAAAAGAACAATAAATCCAGGATTTTTTTCTCATCTGTGGAAAATAGAGAAAGGTATGGCAAAACCTAGAAATAGGACTGTAGAATTGAAGCTACTAGAATGAGTGAGTGAGAACAAAGGTGGGAGAGCTCAGTGGTCTTTGGTAAAGGACTATGGGTGCTGCAGTGGTGGGTGTGGTGTAGTGACTTACAACTGAAGAGGTGTGAACCTGTTCTAAATCTTACACAGTTTAAACCTGTTACCTCAATTAAGAAAAGGAAATACATCTAGATAGAATAATGTCCTTGATGAAACAAGTATTAATTTTATTAAATCTTTTTTTTAAATTTCTTATTTTAAAGAGACTAGGTCTCACTAGGTTGCCCAGGGTTATCTCAAACCCATGGACTCAAGTGATCCCCAGCCTCAGCCTCCCAGGTAACTGGGATTACAGGCACACACCAGCGCACCCAGCTAATTTTATTAAATCTTGACTCAGTTTCATGTCTTATATGTGACAAAATAATATGTAAGCATGAAGCATGTCTATACACTGAAATATGAGGGCTCTCTGCAGGAAAAGCACTTATGTACTGGTATGAGTCGTGAACAGAACTGACCACAGTTGCCATGGGTTACCATGAAAGAACAACTGACAAACTCGTGATACAGATGGGTATTTAAGTTATTTTCATGAAGATGAATGACGTGAACCTGCCCTTTCAAGAGGAAGCATTTATTTTTTGCCAAGAATAAAATTTAAATTTTCAAGCAAAAATTAGAATTTGGAATAGTGGTATTTACTAGTATGAGCTTGATAACTTTCCAAGAGTTAAAGATATTTCTCACGAGATCTGATTAACAAATGTGATTTTTGAAATGCAGTATAATGAAATGTGTTGGTAAAGTTGCACAATCCTAGGGACCAGTATTTTCCAAATGATCAATGTGTAATGTACAAAGCTATATGTAGGTAAAGATTTATTCAAAGTACAAAATCCACCAAAAGACTTTACTATAGTGGTATATAAAAAAAATATCACCCTATTAAAACACTCTTTCTTTAACTGACCACATATCTGAGGGTTACAGCATTTCTTCATATACTTCAAAACACAACAGATTGAATGCAAAAAGAATCCAGCTGTCTTCTATTTAGTTAAATGTAAGAGGTTTGTGAACATGCCAAAAAAATTTTAATTTTTGTTTTGAAAATCGTTTTCAAAATATGTGTATATATTAATGAGTATATTATTCAGTGAAATAAAATATTTAATTTTTTTCTTTTAACTTCTAATATAGTATGTAAAGAGATATAACTATCAAACCAAAGTTCTTTGAAATCCTCAGAGCATTTTATTTTATTTTATTTATTTATTTATTTATTTATTTATTTATTTATTTATTTATTTATTTATTTATTTATTTATTTATTTATTTATTTATTTATTTATTTATTTATTTATTTATTTATTTATTTATTTATTTATTTATTTATTTTTGAGACTAGGTCTCACTATTTTTGCCCATGGAACTGCAGGCTCACGTTGCCCGGGGTACCATGGACTCAAGCAGTCCCCAGCCTCAGCTTCCCAGGTAGCTGGGATTACAGGCACGTGCCACCACGCCCAGCTACTTTTTGGGACTAGGTCTTGCTGTGTGCCCCAAGCAGGAATCGAACCACAATCCCTAGCCCCTGCCGCTTCATAGGCTAAAGCTTACAGGCACAAGCCACCACGCCCAGCTTTTATTTATTTTATTTTATTTTATTTTATTTTATTTTATTTTATTTTATTTTTGAGACTAGGTCTCACTATTTTTGCTTGTCGAACTGCAGGCTTACGTTGCCTGGGGTACCACAAACTCAAGTAATCCCCAGCCTCAGCTTCCCAGATAGCTAGGATTACAGGTGTGCGCCTCCACGCCCAGCTATTTTTTGGGGACTAGGTCTCGGTATGTACCCCCAGAGGGACTCAAATTGTGATCCCTGGTCCTGGCCGTGGCTTCTTAGGCTGCCATTTACAGGCATGCACCACCATGCCCAACCCTCAGAGCATATTAGAGTGTGAAGATTTCTGAGATGAAAAAGCCTGAATAAAGGCTAGTGTTGAAAGTCAGACCTTTCCTACACTGTGCAGTTTGCATGAAAGTAGTTCAATTCCCTATTTTGTTACCTTTCTGGGGAATCCTTGGCCTTTCAAAGCCTCATCTTTCTGGGCCTCTATATCATCTGTAGAAGTGGAAATGATGATGCTTCACCAACTGGTGGTGACAGAGTTCTCTGATTTGAAAAACTTGGCAGTGCAATCAAAAGGTCTTGATCTCTTATGAAGAGGGTAGAGTTTATTTTCTTTGCATTTATTACAAAGAAAGACCCTCTCTAATAACCTTGTTCAAAACCTCTCTCATACTAAGATTTAGCCCTGTGTGCAGTCTCTTGGTTCCTCATTGGAGTCTGTAATCATGAGGATTTATTTATAGTTGTATAATTGCCAACACCAGGAAAAGGAGATTTCCTTTTTTTCTCCCAACTGTGGTAAGAATTGCTGATCTGTTGTCTTCACCCAACTCAAGAGGAAGTGAACATTCTATTCTGACTGCAGGGCCCAATGCTATCTCCTCTGCCTCTTGGGATCTGATTTGAATCCCCACCTGAAGTCAGTCACAGTGCCCAGCTGACAGGCCGGGCCTCTCAGGACGGAAATACATGGAAGCCATGGATTTTCTTCAAACAAAGGAAAAAGAAAAACCCATAAACAATAAAAATTAAAACTTCAAGTGTGTATATTTGTCAGTATGTCATCTCCTTGCTGAAAAAGCAGAGATCTGTGGAACTGAAATTGGGTGAAAAAAAAAACAACAAAAACAAATCTTTTTGACTTGAGTTAGAACACACCTATGCCTGCTTCTCTCTACAAAGCAGGTTCAAAACAGTTCATTAGCATTTACACTGTTGACCTACTATTGGTATGCAAACATCAGCTACCAGCTTCTCTCAGCTCTTAACTGTTCACCTATTACTGGTATGCAAACATCAGCTACCAGCTTCTCTCAGCTTTCTTTCCCCTCTTTCAGACCTAAAAAGAAAAACTTAGAAACACAGTTTAAACTTTAGACTAGTTTGCCTCAATTTACCCTCTTTTAAACTTTCGTGGGTTCTTTCAACCATCCCCAGCCTTCTCAACCAAAATTCCAAGTTGAAGCAAGACTCTCAGAGTGCAGACTAATTTATTTCCAACAAAGTGATTTCCTAATTACTACAAAAGAAACATGTAAGTAAAACCCCAATTACTTTAACATTGTCCAAAACCTTTCTCAACATTGTTCGAAGTCCTTTCCCAGATTGCCTAAAAATCCTCAGTCTCTCACTCTTGATCATCTCACCAACAGTCAGTCAGAGTTCATCTCCAGATGCTCGAAGACATCTTCCTTTGGCGTACTCCTTCTCTTCCATGCCGTCTTCTCCTTGTCATCCTCCTCTAGGGAGTAGAAGAAACTTCATGGTACCGGACCCAGCAAAGTTCACTTTCTTTTCAGGCCTAATCTTTGGCAGCCACTTCCAGACACAAGTCAAACTCAGCAAAACAAACTCCAACATGGAGTTTAAATCTGCAAACTCCTTAACTGCCTTTAGCACACATGCTACTAGCCTGGGTCAGCCAAAGCCTGCAGGCCTCAGGCCTTGGCCACATGGCCAAGCTCATGGCTCACATTTTCATTCCACAAAATGGTAGAAACCAAATCTGAATCTGAATCTGAATTCCAATCGAATCCTATTTCTTTGTTTCAGTCTCCTTATATCTTCTTTCTGTTTTCCTGCCTTCCAGGAACAGCTACTGAATTACCACATTACAGAGAAAAAAAACCTGTTATATTTCTTCCTTCCCCTGTATCTTTCTGAAAGGAAATTCTAATTAAGGCCATTTAGCATATCTTCCTTGAAAGCTACAATCTTAAACAGGAGACAAGGGGGGGATAGCACCCCCTATCAGAACCAGATAGAAAACCTTGATACACACTGTGAGGTCAACCCTTAGAGCTGAGCTAATTACCAAGGAAGTGGGTCATTAGGAGACACTATTTCCACCAAAGCTTCAAGATAAAGTTGTTTCCTCTAGAGAATTCACATAAAACTATTTATATATATATTTTATAGTTTTATTTTGTTCTTTAGGTTACAACCTCTCTGTTATATATTTTTCCCCCTTCCTCCTCCCTCTGGTGCCCCTTCCATTCTCTCGAACCCCACTCTTTGTTGTTTATTAGCTGTGCTGAGTCCATTAGTCTCTTTCCTATGTTAGTGTCTTTTCTCTGGGTGAGGGACTGTGTTGTTGGGTCCAGGCGAACCTTGCTGTTAGATTTTCAGTCTTAAGTTTGCGTTGGCTGGCCAGGTTATATTTGTTTGTGATCTGTCCATGTTTTCTTGCTTGCAGGCCGTCCTCTCCAATCCAATCCCATCTCTATTGCTTTGCTGCTTTTCCTTATGGCTTTGGTGTCAGGCTTTGGGGGTCTTGCCCCCAGCCAGTATTGGTCAAGAAGTTTCTCTGTGAGTTCAGGCTTCTGCGAATGGCTTTTGAAGATCATCTCCTCTGCTTCAGTTTGCAGTTTTGATGTGGGGCCCATTATCCCCTCTTAGGTCATCCTCTCCTCTCCCGTAATGAGAGGAGGGTGTGTTGCTCTCCTTGAATGTATCTCCAAATTGAAGTCCCAGGTTTTGGCCTGGCAAGCGTAGAAGTGCTCATGGTGACATTGTGTCTCTATGGTTGTTTTTCTAGTCTTACATGTACTGGTTCACTTGATTGTCCATCTGCTGTGTCCAGCTCAGGTCTGTGGGCCACATAAACCTAATTTTATGAGCACTTGATGGTTGGGGTGAGAAATTTCTCTCAAGAACAGTACTGCATTTATTGAGGTTGGGAGGCTGGGCACGGTAGCTCGTGCCTGTAAGCTTCAGCCTATGAAACGGCTGGGGCTAGGGATTGCAGTCCGAGTCCCACTGGGGACAACACAGTGAGAACTAGTCCCAAAAAATAGCTGGCTAACAGTTTCCCACTGCTGAGGCCTGTGATAATAAACTGATGCAGTATTCTAGCCCACAAGACAGTTCATTTAGTCTTTAAATTAAAATTGACATTATTAGCCGGGCACGGTGGCTTGTGCCTGTAAGCTTCAGCCTATGAAGCAGCCGGGACTAGGGATTGCGGTTTGAGTCCGGCCTGGGGCCTGTAGTGAGACCTAAAAAATAGCTGGGCGTGATGGTGCACGCCTGCAATCCCAGCAAAAAGCTAAGGCTGGGGATTGCTTGAGTCTGTGGAAGGAACCCCGGGCAACAAGAGCCTGTGGTTCCATGGGCGAAAATAGCGAGACCTAGTCTCAAAAAAAAAAAAAAAAAAAAAAAAAAGATATTGGGAGGAGGGACTTTCTGTTTTGTCTGCATACTTTCCAGTGGTGAATTTCAAATGTAGGAATGAAAAATCATAGTAAGAGAAGCAACAAGAAGAAAAGGAAGCAGTTGAGGGAGGCTGGAGTTTTATCTAGTCATATGACTGTCAATGTGTTTACTAAGATAACCCTTTTTGAAAAGGATTCCTTGGCAATCAATGCTTAAGTCAGGCACTCACATTACAAAAAGAAAACCTATCAGTACTTACAATGCCCTATCACCAACTAACATTCTATCTATTTTATTTATACTGTTTACGGTCTGTTCCTCCCCCCCCCCCAAGAAAATAGGCCCCTTGGGGACATTTTGTTACTTTTGTTTGCTAATAATGTAAATTTTATTTTATTTTATTTATTTATTTATTTATTTATTTATTTTTGAGACTAGGTCTCGCTATTTTTGCCCGTGGAACCGCAGGCTCACATTGCCCGGGGTACCACGGACTCAAGCAATCCCCAGCCTCAGCTTCCCAGGTAGCTAGCTGGAATTACAGGCACGCACCACCACGACCAGCTATTTTTTTGGAACTAGGTCTCACTACAGGCCCCAGGTGGGACTTGAACCGCGATCCCTAGCCCTGGCTGCTTCTTAGGCTGAAGCTTACAGACACAAGCCACTGTGCCCGGCTAATAATGTTAATTTTAATTTAAAGAATAAATGAACTGTCTTGTGGGCTAGAATACTGCATCAGTTTATTATCACAGGCCTCAGCAGTGGGAAACTGTTAGCCAGCTACATGGATACCATTGAACTAGTGAATTAGAATCAGAGCCAAGGTACCTGTGGATCTTGGGTAATGGTGTTGAAGGATAGCACTCCACACACCATGGCAACATCTACTTGCTCTCTACTCATTGTCTCCTTAGCTCAGTCTTTCATACTTCTAACATTCATCCCCTATCCAACGGGCACAGGTTTTCATAAGACATGCTCAACTTAAGGTCTTACTGATGTGTGAGTTATTTTTCCCTTTAAGACATCTTGTGTAAGCTCAGCTGGGAGGCATTGTGATGACTCTGAAATTTGATTTTCAGAGTCAATCATCTTTATACTTAGACCCCCCCCCCCCCCCCCCCCCCCCCCGTAAAATGTCTATTATACCTATCTATGATCAATGCCACCGGAAGGAAAGATTGAGGCACACAAAATGGAGGGAAGTCATTTAATACACTACCCTGGGAAAGTTAAAGTGTGATTTTAAAAAGTTTCATTTTTATACTTCAGGCAACGTTGAATTTCAGATGGATTAAAAAAATTAAATATAAGGAAAGGGAAATTTAACACAAGAAATCAGAAGCTGAGAGATAAAAACCCAAAACCAGAAAGACATGTTTGAAAATTTCAAACCTTACCATGAAAAATACCATTAACTAAGTCAATAGATAAATTATAGATTTGGAAAAACAGTATTATTATTATTATTATTTTTAGACTAGGTCTCGCTATTTTTGCCTGTGGAACCACAGGCTCACGTTGCCTGGGGTACCACAGACTCAAGTAATCCCCAGTCTCAGCTTCCCAGGTAGCTAGGATTACAGGTGCGTGCCACCACACCCAGCTAATTTTTTGGAACTAGGTCTCACTAAGTTGCCCCAAGTGGGACTCGAACTGCGAACCCCGGTCCCTGTTGTGCCTTCCTAGGCTGCTGCTTACAGGCATGCACCAGCATGCCAGGCGAAAAACAATATTTTTAAGGTGAATGACAACGTGTGTTTGTGTATGTATGTGTGTGTGCATTATATTGTATTACAAGGAGCTCTGATATATTGTCAAATGTTAAAATAGACAAATCACAAAAGTATAAATTCTTCTAGTGACCTGCAAATATATGAAATGATGTGCATATGCCTTAGTTTCTAGGAAGAAGTACATTAAAAAAAAAACAACACATTGTTTTATTGCCATTAGCCTGCCAGAAAATTAAAAATGTAGAAATGATAACCGTGGCAGCATTTTAGGAATGCAATCTGAAAAAATCTATTACATTAAAAAATCCATATACTCTTAGACAATCCTAGCAAACCCACTCCTGGGAACCTATGCCAAGAAACAAATGCACCAGTACATAAAGGATAAATGTAAAGTAGCAAGGCTCATTGTGGCACATACATTCTGGGAACAGTGAATGTTCAACAGGGAATGACTAATTACATGCATTCTAGTATAACTGTATTATAAATTACATGCAACCATTTTAAAATGTTAACTGGTTGCTTCTGCTAACTTGGAGAAATCCAATAGATGATATGTGAGAATAGCAAAATGATAGATAGTGGGTATTATTTGATCCTGTATTCATCCAACTTAGACAGTTATACATAGGTATTATCTGTATATATGTTCATAAGAATCTATATATTTTTCTTTAAGATTTTATTTACATAATAGATTGTTGGTGGTAGAAGGGATGGGGGAGATGAATAAACAGAAGAAAAATAAAAAAGAGAAGGAAGAAAAACCCAACGTGCAAATACAATACCAGTTATCTTTTTCTGAAAATTTACATAAGTGAATAAATACACAGATAAATTTTAATACAAAGGCATTCAGACATACTATTAATATTCCCCCTTATTTGCTAAAATTATAAATACATTAGACAAGAAACTGATCTATGTGAAGACTGGCTGTCCCCTGGTATTTTCAATTTTTTCTACAGTGAATTACTATTGCTTTTATTGTAAACAAAGATAATATTATAAGCAAGAAAGCAGAAAATATTTCTTAATTTCCTCCCTGTAGAGAGCCCACACTATGAAAACCATTGAATTGATCTAGCAGCTTTAACAATGTTATTGTAAAATATAGCAAAAATATGTCATTAAATTTGGACTCAATTTTTTTTTTTTAAGATGGTCTCGCTATTTTTGCATGTGGAACCGCAGGCCCACGTTGCTCAGGTTACACAGACTCAAGCAATCCCCAGCCTCAGCTTCCCAGGTAGCTGGGATTACAGGTCCGTGCCACCATACCCAACTATTTTTTTGGGACTAGGTCTCGCTATGTGCCCCAAGCGGGACTTGAACCGCTATCCCTGGCCCCGGCCATGGCTTCCTAGGCTGTCACCTACAGGCATGCACCACCATGCCCAGCTCTTAATTATTTTTAACTTATTATTAACTTAATTTTTCCCATTTTGAGGTATATATTAAACTCTATAGAAAATGATTGATAAAAAGCTATTACTGCTTTATTATCCCAGGATAACAATTTGACTATAAAACTCCAGGTCTTCATCCAATTGTCACTATTTCATCCCCAGCTTTCAGATATTTTACTTCATTCTTTCTGCTATTTGATATATATAAATTAAAAAACTATCAAGAAAAAGTTTAATTTGAAAATTTGTTGCATTATTCATAGGTAACAGAATATAGTGACTATGAACCAAATGAATATATCTGAAAATTTTCTAAAAATTTGACTTAAGTGTTATATTTTATCAGTAATACTACACTGGCACATCTGTGAAAAAAATTTTTTTTCTCAAACATACTTTTCAGTGAAACTATGGGGGAGAAAAACTGCTCCCTACTCCATCCTAGGTTATCTGGCTGGTCTATCAAATAAGATAGATTAGCAAGAGAAAAAAAGCTATTTAATTCTGTTTGCATGGAGACCTCATAGATACCGGACTTACAAAATTACCAAAACAGATTGTCTTTACATCTTTCAGACAAAATAATAATAATAATAAATTTGTGTAGAACTAACAAGATAAAGCAACTTAATGCCTGGGAACTAATTAGTAAGGAATTTGCTTACACAACCTTCTTGGCCTTGAATTTCCTGTCTCCTTCACTCAGAAGATTTATTTGCTGCTCTTAGGGTGATGGAATGGGGTCAAAGTGTCCTATTTGCACTGGCTATTTCCCAAGTAACTTTAATTCAAAATAATCAATATGCTGAAGTAGCATCTTTTGGGGCAACCTGTCCTGAGCCCCTTGAACATCATTTTTCTTGAGCACTGACAATCAAATACAATGTATGGCTTTAGATATTATTCCTGCTACCTCCACATAATCCATAAGACCCAATATGAACTTCCAAGGATTAAATCTTGCACTAAAAGTTTAGTATTAAAATATCTTTATGTCAAACAACACACATATAATTGGAAATGATTAAAATTTTATAGCCTGAGTAACGAAGGAGATATGCTGCTCAGACCCTCTTGGGAGAAAGACTATGCTGCCCACTTGAAAAGAAGTTAGCTTCTAGATCTCCATGCCTTCAGAACCTAGTTCACAGAGGGCAGTGTAGCTCTCCCTGAGTCATTCCTCCCTGAGCAATCCCATCAGGTAGGTGACTGTGTAAGCTGGAACACTTAGACTCAATGCAGATAAACTCTAATGTTTTGCCCCAGATTTTCCTGAGGAAAATCTCAAGCAAATTTGTTTGCACCTCTCTTATCCCTGATGTTAATCCCCAATGCTTGATAGTGGTCAAGGAGTTCACTGCCTGATATGCATAAAGCCAATATTATGGTACTGACATTTTGAAAGAAGAAACAGTTTATTTGCAAATTGACTAGCAAGAAGAGTTAAAATTTAAATCTGTCTTCCCACCAGAAAAGAGAAGTTTATGTGGGAGCAGGACTAAGAATAGAGAAAACAAAAAATTTTTTTTTTGCCTAAAATAAAGACTAAGGAAAAAAATACATTGATAATGCAGCTTATATAGTAAGAGGGCTTCCTGAATGCAGTCTGAGTGACCCCTCGTTTAGATTGACAGACCCCTTGCTTCTAACTGTGTTGCAGGTGGTTTCTTTTCCTGTATTTTTGATTCTGTATTCATGGTCTTTAGGATTTGGCTGTATGACTCAAGGACAGGCATCATGCTCTGTTTCTTCTATGAAGACAAGCTTAAAAAATAGTTAACCACAGTCATCTGTTTCTGCTGATCATGGATCTGCCATGGCTTTGTAATTATCTTGGACCCTGACATCAGGCTAGAGAACCCACCCAGGACAGTTATCTTCTTAATAAAATTGGTATATGTCTTACAAAAGGGAGCATGGTTTAGTAAATCCATCATGACTGAAATGTTCTATGCTTTTAAACTATGCAATAGAGTCTATTTAAGTTTCTGATTAAATTTTTCTGAAAATTAAAATGATTTTCCCATTCTCTTTATTGTCACAGCACTGAAATATTTCTTTCAAGATTTTTTTAAAAATTTGGATGTTTTATTTGGATAACTGACTTATAATGCTCTCTGAATTTTATCTCAATGTTTGCAAATATTCTTTATCAATCATAACAGAATATGATGACCATTTCTATGAAATATGAGCATAAGTGCACTTAGTGATCTCTGAAAGTGGTTTGCTACTTACTTGACCCAGAACACCCTACAAAATCATGCAAATCAAGAGTTTCAAATCTTCGGGTTCTTTTCAAGAACACTCATGACACTGCCCAGGCCATCAATGGCAGGCATATCCGAAAAGCCACCAAGTATCTGAAGGATGTTACTCTGCAGAAGCAGTGTATGCCATTCCATCATTACAATGGTGGCACTGGTAGATGTGGCCAGGCCAAACAGTGGGCTTGGACACAGGATCGGTGGTCCACAAAGAGTGCTGAATTTTTACTATGCTTGCTTAAAATTGCAGAAAGTAATGCTGATTCTCTGGTCATTGAGCTCATTCAGGTTACTAAAGCCCCTAAAGATGTGTCGCGGAACTTAACAGAGCTCGTGGGCGGATTAACCCATACATTCATTCCCCCTGCCACGTTGAGATGATCCTTACTGAAAAAGAGCAGATTGTTCCTAAATCAGAAGAGAAGATTGCACAGAAGGAAAAAATGCCCCAGAAGAAACCAAAGAAATAAAAGCTTACGGCCTGAGAGTAAGCTCAACGTGAAATAAAAGGAAATTAAAGTAAAAATATATAATTTAAATAAATAAATTTAATTGAAATCAAGTTGGTTTGCTTTTATTTTATTTATTTTTATTATTTATTTATTTATTTATTTATTTATTTATTTATTTATTTTTTTAAGACTAGGTCTCACTATTTTTGCCCATGGAACTGCAGGCTCTTGTTGCCCGGGGTACCACGGACTCAAGCAATCCCCAGCCTCAGCTTCCCAGGTAGCTGGGATGACAGGCGTGCGCCACCACGCCCAGCTATTTTTTTTGAACTAGGTCTCGCTACGGGCCCCAGGCAGAACTCGAACCGCGATCCCTAGCCCCGGCCGTTTCATAGGCTGAAGCTTACAGGTACGAGCCACTGTGCCCGGCCTAAGTTGGTTTGCTTTTAAAGATGCAAATTTCATATGGATTTTGTATACAACATAAAAAGATTCTCCTTGCTGTTCTAATATCATCATAGTATCAGAAGGTTTCAAGTTGATTATTGATATAATTTCAGAAATTCATGATAAAGAAGAAACTTTAGGAATTATCTAAGAAACTTTAAAAAACCTTTTAAGAAAAAAAACACAAACTTTTTTGTGTTTAAAAAAAATAGAGATAAAAACAGGTCCAAAATGGAATTGTTCATGCCATGCCCAACCCAGACTTAATATTCAAACTATTTTCAATCTCAACCTTCTCCAAAATCATAGTTTTAAACCAATCAACCTGGAATTTCCTGCTTTGTACAAATGAAGTTAATCTTCATGGTAAAACTCCCCTGCTTTCCCCCAGAAAAATTGGTTTTACCTAAAATTTAATCTTTCTTTTCTTTTATTAATAACCCTCCATCCATTTTCTGATTATAAAAACCTTTCTTTTCTGCAAGCCCCTTGCAATGTCTTTCTAGTTGCTACTTGGGAGGTTGACCAATTCATGCATTATTTAATAAAATCAATTAGATCTCTAAATATATTTTGATGAATTTTGTTTTTTGACAGTTGTCTCTAATTTTATGTTCTTATTTCCATATTTTATTATAAATTCATGCATGTATAAATAACAAATTCTGCACATCA
>PVHY01009889.1:21850-39101 GCA_004024945.1 Uropsilus gracilis
TTTTTTTTTTTTTTTTTTTTTTTTTTTTTTTTTTTTTTTTTTTTTTTTTTTTTTTTTTTTTTTTTTTTTTTTTTTTTTTTTTTTTTTTTTTTTTTTTTTTTTTTTTTTTTTTTTTTTTTTTTTTTTTTTTTTTTTTTTTTTTTTTTTTTTTTTTTTTTTTTTTTTTTTTTTTTTTTTTTTTTTTTTTTTGAGACTAGGTATTGCTATTTTTGCCCATGAAACTGCAGGCTCACATTGCCCGGGGTACCATGGACTCAAGCAATCTCCAGCCTCAGTTTCCCAGGTAGCTGGGATTACAGGTGCGCACCACCACACCCAGCTATTTTTTTAGAACTAGGTCTCGCTATGGGCCCCAGGCGGCACTCAAACTGTGATCCCTAGCCCTGGCCGCTTCATAGGCTGAAGCTTACAGGCATGCGCCACCATGCTTGGCCTGCACATCAACTATTAACAAGAATTTCAAAGCATTAGCAGTATAGTCAAAGTAGAAACAATAGAACCAAAATAGAAGCAATAGCAATGATGTGATGTGAAGATAATAATGAATGTGATTCTCCCAAATCTCAAAATGCCTTGATGCTTTAGCAGGTCTAACTGTAAGCATTTTTCACATTTACTTATACAGGGGGCACTTTTATCATCAGAATATTCTACAGCTTTGACTGCTAAACTACTATTAGAATTTATATTCATAATATTAAAATTAGTAATTGTAATTACTAAAATAAAATTCATCCAAATAAATTTGAAAATCTAATTGATTTTATCAAAGTATTCCTGGATGGGATAGCATCCTGTCTTAGCAATGTGCCACCAGGATTTGTACAAAACGACAGGTTTTTATAGGCAGAAAGAGGATGAGGCATGATTATTAGTCAAAGAAAGGACTGCTTCAGGTACAGTCACCTTTCCTTAAGGAGGTTATCCAGTGGATTATGTCATATTACTAACCAGGAAATTTCAGGTTAATTGGTTTAAAATTCTACTTCTGAGTACAGTTGAAACTGCAATTAAATTAGGTATTGTGGCATGCTTTGATCATGTGGGACTTAGCACAAGTGACTCCATTGTGGGCCTACTGTCAACTTTTAGCATTAGTATATAGTTTACTAACTGCTACCGAAACATTTCAATAGTATGTCAACAGGCATGATCACATACATATGTGCACATGCACACACACAGATAAATTAAAAACAATGAAAGTGAATCAAATTGGCAACTTTAAGTGATTACAGAAGCAAATTGAAAACTCCCCCCTTGTTTCCATTTCAAATAAAGCCTAAATCTGATCTGTGAGAAACTCACATGGATTGCCTCTCTTGTTCTCTTCAGGCTTTTGATGGTTATACAACACAACCTGCCTTCCTCAGCTTCAATCCCTGACTTTGGATGATTGTCCAGTACCCTCCATATAAGTTAAGTCAACTGAAATCTTTTTCTTAAGAAATTTGAATTTCAACCACAATGAGATACCATCTTACACCAGTAAGAATAGAATGGCTCATATTAAAAAAAAAGAGAGAGAGAGAGAGAGCAACAACAAGTGCTGGTGTAGATGTGGAGAAAAAGGAACACTCTTACACTGTGGGGATAATTCAGACTGGTCCTACCACTATGGAAAACTCTGTGGAAGACCCTTAAACTATTGAAAATGGAAATACCATTCGATCCAGCAATCCCACTTCCGGGAAATACCCAAAAGATACAACAATACTAATTTAAAAGGACACTTGTAATTGGATGTTTATTGCAGCACTATTTACAATAGCCAGGATGTGAAAACAACCCAAATGCCTCCAAACAGATAAATGGATCAGAATGTTGTGGTACATGTACACAATGGAATATTCTTCATCAATCAAAAAAGACAAACTTATGTCATTTGCAGCAACATGGACAGAGTTAGAAGGAATCATTTTAATGAAAATAAACCAGAAAGAAAAAAAGAAATACTGGCTGGTCTCACTTATATGTGGGATATAGGGAAAACAAATAAACAAATGAACAAGAAAAATTTGCAGCTGTCAGCAGAACTGAAGTGTAATAGCAAGGGGGGGGGGTAAAATTGGGGCTGGAATGCACAAAAGAATAAAATGAGGGTTCACAGGTGACAAGGTAGTGGGAGAACCTCAGGGTAGACAACAATGTCAAATAAAGTAAATAAATAATATAACAATTTTTTAAAATTTACATTTGAGACCAGTGACAGTGAGCAATTATGTCCTTTCTGCCATGTCAATGGTGCATTGAGATGAAAGAAGTAGGTGCGCAGATGGAAAGCAGTCTTCTTTGAGTCTTTGTTTTTACTGGTAATTTGCCTTTGAGGTCCTGTCTGCTCTAAATGGCATACCCGTATCCTTATCTACATTTCTCTTTTATTTCTACTTTATCATTTCTAGTATTTGTAATTTGCCTACAGCATAGTCCTTCACATTCCCTAAACACAGGTCCTCCTGGCACCCACCACTTTTCAGTAATGGGGATAAAGGTCAGAATTTCTTATGCATGCAAGCTACATATTTTGTTTTTTAGGCAGTAGTGTGTCTATGGGGTCTGTGCTTGGCCTGTGTGTATAGGGTATGATACAGGTCTAAATTAAGGACTTAGAGTGACTTCTTGAAAAACACCTCCTTAGTAATCTATATGAAGATGTAATTTTAATGACATTAAATTTAAACAGCTTAATTATGAGATTCAATTAACTTGAATCCATAATGAACAGGATCAGATTATGAATTATGTCTCATGATAAAAGCTCTGAGACACAGATCTGTAGAAAATGTGCACTGGGCCAGCTGACAGAGATAGATGTGTCCTCATTTGGACAGTGAAGTACCTATCAGGAGGTGAAAGTGAAGTTCCTGGATGCTATTAAGGTGCAAGGAGGCACCTCAGGTGATAGAACCTGAAGCCAATGGTTTCAGCTACCTCTGGAAAACCATGGGAGGGCACCCCAGTTGTTGTGCTCCCTGAGCTGTTAGCTTCTGCCAGATAGTGTGTGAGAAAGACAAGGAGGTCTAACTACTACAGATGTGTTAGCTGCCTCCCTTTCCCTGTCATCTGCAAATTTTACACTTAGTTTCTTTTTTTTTTTAATTATTTTTATTTTGTTATTTTCAAAATTTTATGGATTTATTTTCTTCTTTTTTCTTTCTTTACTTTTCATACAACATTGATTGTACACTCATTGTTTCTTATAGGAAGTATATTCACCAGTGTCTTTTAGTTAAACCTTAATTACAAGTGTAGAGACCATCACATTCTAGAGTTCAAAAGCTTTGATTCATTCTTCTGAAGTCATTTTGGGAGTAGACAGGAAAGGGGGAAGATCCTGAGGATACTTGTCTAGGGTAGGCAAGTGTTGCTAAGGTTAGCTTAGATTGTACTTTACCTATTTGACAAACACATAAATAATGCTTTGTACAAGTTAGGCACTTTCTATGCCCTTTCACTTTTATTTGACCCTCTTAAATAGTTGCTACCATCATCTTTACTTTACAGATGAGGAAATTGAGGCACATACGGATTTAGGACCTACAGCCCTTAAGAAACATATTCAGGGGGTGAGAGGCAAGTGGCAGGGGAAAAAAAGAAACATTTATCAAGAGTTATTTTTAATTAATTCTGTTATATTAAAATATATCTTATATTGGCATTCATATTTAAGGATAGACTATAGGGATTCTTTCAAAGAGTTAAGGAGTCATTATAATTTTTTATATTAAATAATTTATTTATATATAAATTTCACATCTTTGTAATCCCTGGGGTTCACCCACTGCCTTCCCTCCCTGAAGGCATAGGTTTATGGAAATCTGTTTTCACATGTGGGTCTTGACATGAGACATACCCTTTCAGATCTAAATTACTTTTTGTTATTTAGAAATACACATGTGGAAACACCACATGAGTTTCTGAGCAACAACATTGAAGCAGATAACTAAAGTTCTATTGTCTCTTATTATTTACATTATTATTGTTGACAGGAACTTCTCCAAATGGTCTTTTTTGTTGTTTCCAAATAATCCCAGTTTGTTATTGAACTAATTGATGACTTTGTTTGACTTCAACATGTTTGGTGACCTGGATAGTCTCCAAGATAGACTCCTGACAATTCTGAGGCTGGTGGAAAATGAGGTGTGGGATCCTTGAAGGCAGCATTTGAGCTCACTGCTCTTGCATCAAGCCTGGACTCTTAGAGTAAGTCTTTTCCTGGAGGGAGTCTCAGTTTGGTGGCAATCTCTTGGGGGCTTGTTTGAAAAATGTTCCTGTTTGCCTAAGGTCTTGTATCATCTGGGATACCAGCCATGGCACATAGTCAACTCTTTAATGGAACAGCTTATTTTATTGAACTTGTGTCAGTCTTTGGCAGATTCTCTGAGATAAGGTGGCTCCTATTAGAGACATGCTAGCCTTTGACCCCATCACTAGGGATAATTCTCCATGCCCAGATTGCATGAGAGCATAAAAATGCTTTTAATCCATTTATTCTCAGAAAGGGGTCCCTATGGAATTGTGCTAGTTTATGCTTTGGCGTGATCATTCTGGAAACAGAACTGGAAATTAGTGGATTTGAGTATTCAGTTTGGCAATAACCTGGTAAAAAAAACAAGTTGTTTCCTTATTAGATAGTATGTGTTGCTTATAAAAACTCAAATTGATCCCTCACCCAATTTCCTTCCGGATATGGGGGTCACTTATAAAGAACTAGGATTTTTTTTTTTTTTTTTGGTAAATCCCCAGCAATGATTGGGGCATTAGTGTTTTCAGTGTTTTGTGAGGGTGTTCCCTTTAGAAATCTCTGTTGGCTTAATTGGTCCTTCCAAGTGCCCATTTATAACTAAGTGTACTGAATTAATTAAAGATAATTTAGAACTCCAGTGGCAATTATGGGGAAAATTTGAAGCTCCCAAATTTTCATTTCTTAAAACTAAACTAGGCAGCCATCATGCTAAAATTGTTAAAACTGAATGGAAAACCCATTTTGAGTGGCATCTGGAAGTTTCCAAGTCTTACTAAGAATCTCCTGCCTCAAGGAGATGACCTACAATGGCCACACAGAAGCCTGAATCCATGGAGAGACTTCTTCACCGACAATGACTGAGGGTGAAACCCCCTAAACCTGATGCCAGAACAATAAGGCAAAACAGCAGAACAACAGAAAAGGGAGTGGAGATGGCAGCCGGCAATGAGAAAACATGAACAGACCACAAATAAATATAGATTGACTGACCAATGCAAGATTAACACTGAAAATCTACCAGCATGGTTCACCTGGTCTCAAGAACACAGTCCCTCACCCAATGAAAGGACAATGCAAACAACAAAGAGAGGGTTAGAGTGAATGGAGGGGGCATCAGAGGGAGGGGGAGGTATCCCAAAAACCACTTATCAAAGTTGTGATTTAAAGAATAAAAATAAATTAATAATAAAAAAGAATCTCCTGCCTCTTCACAAAATAATTTTTTAATTGATTGAAACAACAAAAAATTTGTTAGATAAAACAGCCCAAAAGTTCTCTCCTCCTCCCAGGCCCCCATCTTCTTTGTGTCTGTGTATGCAGCTGCACCATGTGCTCAAGCTCTGCCCTGGTATGACCTTTCTCTTTCACATCTGTATCTCTATTAGTGGGCAGAATGAGTGGTATCCTGGGAGGCATCTCTGAAACATGCAGTCTTCTGAGTAAAGTCCAAGAGTTCCATAGCTGGCTTGAAATTTGGCTTAACATCAATTTCTTCTGAGCATGCTCTTCTTGCATGACTCATGGGTGATCATCAAGCTTTATTGTCTCTGAAAACAAAAGATACTTAAACAGTAGCTAGCTACTTTGGCCAACAATGGTTTCAACACTAGAGCCATACTTTTTATGCTTAACCTCATGACTATAAATAACCTCTACCTTTTTCTTTCAGTAAAATATATATACAGGTATTTGTGTGTGTGTGTGTGTGTGTGTGTGTGTGTGTTTAGAGAGAGAAAGAGAAAGAGAGATCATAACTATGATCTAGTTGATCTGGCAGATCATCTTATTCACACCTTAGATGAAACAGTCAAAATAAAAACTACCTTTACCTCAAAGAACTAAAAATGTTCAAATAGTGGGAATTCCTAATGAATCTTAAGAGATTTCTTCCTCTAAACTTACTCCCTTTCATTAGACCCCTTGAAAAATATTCATATTTCCCCCTTATTTCCTGTCACTATTCATTTACCAAACTTCTTAGAAAAATATGCTGGAATCTTTTCCCCCAAAAGGGTAAACCACACTAGAGAATGATAGTAACTATCAAAATATTCAAGTAAGTGAATTAAGTAAATCTGCAATATCTCTTATTTGTCCTGTCTCTTAAAATACTAATGTTAATTCTGAAGTCACTGATCATTTGTCTCTATTGAATCAGATACCATCTTCTTTATGGAAAATTCTCTCCCTGATGTTGACAAAATTCACAGTGCACTCTCCCATCAGTGTTTAATAGATCCTGCTAAACCTCTTCTCAGAATTAACCAATAAATAAAAGTTTATTTATTTATAACCTATAAATAACAAAGTTTATCAAGGCATGAACCCTATCATGGAAGATTTCAGTACTATAGTACTCATTATTTCTTGAGATATATTACTTTTACCTGTTAGGAAATTCAAAGGCCAAAAGTGAAGGTTTATTTTGTCCAGGAACTCTGAACAATAAACATTATGCATTTCTTGGCATTCAATTGTGCCTAACCCTCACACAGTAGCTAAGCACTCATGAGTTCTTAGACATCAACATTTTTCAGTCACCTTATCTCCTAAGATGTCTTTTTGTTGACTATTACCCAGTAACACTTTGATGTTGCAAATCCCTCAGCCAGCTACTCTTCTCTGTTGTTACTGAGAGGTCACCTCCTTAGTCCTCAGGATGATCTACAAGAAACTCCTTTGAATGATGTTAGAATCTCTATTTATATTTATTATTTATTATATTTATACTTATTAGTTGTAAATATTGTGCTGGATGTAACTGAAGCAATTCTTCTGACTTTGGCTACTAAAGTGCAACAAACCAAATTTCACTCGTTCACATGGGTCTGTACACTAAAGAAAACAAAATTGTTAACATTTATGAAAATATATATGCTTTTGAATGTGGAGTTTGTGATTTTGCTTTTGTTTTGTTTTGTTAATTATATAAGATTTGTATACCTTTTTTTTTTCTTGACCTTTGGGTGTTCCTTCTCCCTATCCTCCTCCCTGTACCCCCTCTGGTCACTGCATCATTTCTTTCACTACCAGTTATTAATCAATTTTTAGTCCATTTGAGTCTTCCTTTTCTTTTCTAGAGCAATGTCCTTTTACCAGGTGTAGACTTGTTTTCCTGGGACACCTTGGCCTGTACTTAGTTTTCCAGATGTATCTTTGTTATGGGTTGCAAGTTCATGCATGTTTGTATCCTTTCAGTGTCTCCTAGTTTTTACTGGTCATCTTCTCAGACCTAGTTTCTGTCACATTTTGCTTCTTCTTTGCTTTGTAGGTCAGTCTCTGGTATTGAAAGCATTTCTCCCAGCCCATGTCCACATATAAAGTTCTTGTTCAGGATAGGCACTGGTGGATGGTTGGTAGGCTCATTGTAGGGCCGCTGCCCCATCTCTGTGACCTTCCTCTCCCCATGAATTGGGAGGGTGCCTAGCTTGCACTGATGGCATCTCTGAGCTGGAAATTCCATTCCCATCTGTAAATCTCGTGGGTGTATTTCTGAGACTTTTGTCACTGCAGTTTGTCTCACAGCCCTGTGTCCCCTGTATCTGACATGTTTGTTTGTCCTGGGCCTTACTTCTTTCTCCTCATCCCCACCTTCATGTGTATCTGCCAATGAATTAGTGATTTTGTTTTTCCTGGTGAGGATTGACTGGTTTTGGAGCAATCCAGAAGGGGTAATAACAACTTCCCTTACCCACCTTACCCACCCCCCCCACCCCTCCACCCCTGTTGGCCTGTGCACTCAGCAGTGGGCCCCACCCCCACCCCCATTCCAGTGGGGTCTGCAAGAGGAAGGCAGAGCCTCCAGGGGTATAGTTGGCCTGGCCCCTGAGGGAACTGGGTGAAGATGTGGGGTTATCTAGCTCCTTGGTCCTGGCCCATCACTTAAGATGTTCCATGTCCCCCGAAAGCTGCACCCCACCTATTCAGAAATGCGATGGGGCCCCACTAATCTCTCACCCCCGTTCTGATGGGGTCTGCAAGAGGAAAGCAGAGCCTCCAGGGATATAGTTGACCTGGTCCCCTAAGGAACTGGGTGAAGATGTCTGAATGTGGAGTTTATGATTTTGAATGTGGAGGAAGCAGTGTAGTTTCCTTAACAGTGGAGGCAAAATTAAAAGATGGTCTTACATGCAGAAATTGTTGGGCAGTATATTTCTCAATCTTCTTGAGCTATTATTAAGATTCCAGTACATTCTAAAGTGGACTCTCTTGAAGCTAAAGGAAATTACCTTCCAAGAAGAATGCTCCTTTTAAAGGAACCAAAAAGAGCCAAACCTGTCATGGTTCAAAGGGGCATTTTCTTCGATAAGTGACATAGAAGGACTGGCTGACAACTGACCCTGGAAAAGGAAAACAGGCCTGGAAATTTAGTAACTGTTGCATAACAAAAGGAGAAAGATCTGGTTGGACCAAGTAACAATTTTCAGTCCTACCAGAGACTGAAATCTTCACTCCTATCTGCTATACATGCATTAAGTCACTGATATAATGAAAGTGCTCATGGATCAATATTGGTAGAGAAATACAAGTCCACAAAAAGTGTCCATCTTACATGTACATGTCCTTTCTGTCCAAAATATAACCCAGGGAAGTCTGTTTGCATAGCTCTTGGATACTCTAAATTAAGACTAATAGACAATTAGTGTTCTGGCAGTTGGATATCATCTAGTTAACCTCATCTCACTGTGAGAAGTATATTTTAGCTTGTACATTTCCACATTGGACTGAGGTTTTCTCTTACAAACAGGCTATTGCCTCTTCTGGCAAAATCCATTAGAAAACTATCATATACAACTAGTGCTCGCCTCTTGAGCATCATACTAGATGTATGAACTGTAAACAATACTGGACAGGTGCTCTGATAAATTTAGGCCTTTTGGTCAGTTTTTGTAACAATATCACTGGGCATACCGTAGTCATCTGGTTTAGTCAAATGCACCAATGGTACTATTAAAATTGAGTTGACAAAACATATAGAAATCCTGCATATGCTTTGTCTACAAGCATTTCCACTATCCTGTATTTTACTTTATTTTATTTTAGAGACTAGGTCTCGCTATTTTTGCCCGTGTAACCACAGGCTCTCTTTGCGTGGGGTACCACAGACTCAAGCAATCCCCAGCCTCAGCTTCCCAGGTAGCTGGGATTACAGGCATGCGCCACCCGCCCAGCTATTTTTTGGGGACTAGGTCTCGTTACCGGCCCCAGGCGGGACTCCAATCGCGATTCCTAGCCCCGGCCTCTTCATAGGCTGAAGCTTACAGGCACGAGCCACCACACCTGGCTAGTTGATCAATTCTTTCACAAATGCTCCAGGGAGATAAAAGACCTTAACCATCACACCCCACAGACTATTGGAAAGGACATCTTCAGAGAAAGTCTTCATACTTGCTGGAAATGACCCTATCAAGGACTGCTGCCAATCCCATTGTGTTACCAGATGCAAAACTTCACCCAGTATAAAACTGAAACATTTAACATTTTACTGAGTACATGTTCTTCCAGTTATTGTTCTCTTCTAGGTGAAATCTTTTGCAGACGCTACAGCTGTATAAAGGTCAAACTTCAGAACCAGCTAAATACAGCTTGAATCTGCAGTCTAGCTGAGAGTAATAAACAAGTAATAAACAAGTAATAAAAAAGCACATGTGAAGCCCACCTCTGATGAAAACCCACTCCTTTGTTTGATTTTAACTTCCATCTCCCAGCCCCAAGCAGGAAAGTTTGGACAGAAACTCAAATTCTCTCGTCTCTATTGCTGGTCCAACAGTATTGCTTTGCATTACTGAAGCTGATCATTGTATTAATTGGCTAGCATCACCAGACAGTGAACAATTGTGCAGTCAAACTTCAGGGAATAGACTGGAGTTCATGTGACAGATCTGAAGAAAGAACCCAATCCTGACTAAACATTACCAGGTGACCTGAAGATTTTCAGGAATATGAAGCATCTGAGGAGACAGCATTCCCCAAATGACCAAGACTTTTCTTTTCGTTTCTTTATTCTTTTTTTTTTTTTGAGACCAGGTCTTGCTATTTTTGCCTGTGGAATTGCAGGTTCATGTTGCCCGGGGTACCACAGACTCAAACAACCCCCAGCCTCAGCTTCCCAGGTAGCTGGGATTACAGGCACACTGCACCACACCCAGCTATATTTTTTTGGAACTAGGTCTTGCTACCTGTCCCCGGTGGGACTTGAACCACAATCCTTGGCCCCGGACACGGCTTCCTAGGCAGCTGCTTATAGGCATGTGCCACCATGCCCAGCCTATACACTTTTCTTATTGTTATTTCTTGTCTCATTTTCTCCCTCCCTCCCATGAAGAACAAGGATGTTGTCAGCACTTCCCAGTGTATTACAAGAGATTGTTGGTGGGTAAAAATCCTTGAAAAACAAGCAAACAACTTTAATGAGAAATGGAGCAGGAAAAAAAAAACAAAACAAGTAAACAAAATTATTTTGATTTTGTGTACTTGTTGTTTAGAACACATTTGCTGAAATAATGTGCCTAATGAGGTAATGCCATATAAATGTTCGGAGAGAAACAACAGTTTAAGATTTTGACAAAATAGAGATTTTAGTTAAGAAATATCTGTGATCTCTCTTTTACCATTCTTGCTACTTTAATGTGATCTCAGTAGGTTCTCCATCTGTGTGTCTTCCCTGAGATGTGAGACATGATACCCCGGAGAGTTCTTCCTGGCACTGTGGGACAAGAGACCATTGACTCTGGGAGACACCTGGTTGTTTATTAGTCATGCTTGCAAAGAAATATCTGTATCAAAAGGGGAAAATGTCAAAAATAATATCCAAAAACATATTTAAATGAGATCAGACTATAAGAGAGCTCATGTGTGCATATGCAACTAGCAAACCAACAACCTACATGCTTTGCATCTCCAGGGGGAAATGTTGTTGATTCTCTACCTTGTAATGTCCCCTAGAGGAGATATTCCAGGAAGTGCATGTGGTTCTCACCGTGACTCATTCACTTTCCAATCTGTCCCTTTTCTGTTGTTTCCAATAAACCCATCTTGTTGGAATTACTGATTGCTTTTGAGTCAACAGTGTATATGTGCAAACTTGCTTCATTTATTCTGTTTTTGAAGGATCCAGATTTTTACAGTGCTCAACTCCCACTTAGGCCAGATTTCCAAGTATGGATAGAATTATGTAAGTATCCACAGTAGTGGGAGTAGAAATATTATATGACCCTACAATTTTGAAGGTCGAGGAAGTGAAAGGGGATCCTCAGAATTCTTGAGCTGAGTATCTTAAGGTTGGAAGCTTTTATAGTCCCTGGCCGGTTTTCAGAGTTCTGCCTGCAAGGATGAATGTGGGGTGGGGAAAGTAATTCTGGTGGTGGGCAGTAACCTGAGAGAAAACACGCTAAACTACAGTATTACATGGAACCTCAATTTTCTATGACATTGTCAAGCATGTTGTTTATAAAATGGGTTTCATAAGACACTTCCTTGAGGAAAAGTTGACAATAGGTCCATTGTCACTAGAACTTTAAAAATCAGATAAAGAAAGTTCCTTTTAAGCCACTCAAGGTAAGCCTGAGGTTAAATTGGCAGGACACCTGGGAGCTGGGCAACAGGCGTTTTTCATTAGAGTCCTGGGAAATACATGCAACGACGAGTACGCATGCATTAACATTTCTACGGGAAAGGGTCTTGTGATGGCAACAGCGTTTCATGGAAGTCAAGAGACCCCAAAAGATGTAGACTCGCTACTCTGCCCCATCTCTTCAGGTACGCTGGGCAGCTAACATATTAGAGTCGACGAAGACGGGCAGTCTGGCAGCATGACCCGGGTTTTAGAGTTCAAGGGAAAGTCCCGGTTCTAAACATTGTGTTGCCCTTATCGGGTCCCTGGGGTCTATATGGCACCAGGCATGTCTCTGACCCGCCGGCACCTGGAGATCAAGAGCTATTTCCTAGAAACTCCACTTCTCCTTGTTGGTTCCAGTCCCGGGCGTGGCAGGTTCGATTCTGCACCCACACCCGACACAGAGTCTGGGGACTCCCTTGGGCTGGGGGCCTGAATGCGCGGGTACTCATTTTCCCGGCGGAGGGAGCAAGCTCCACCGCGCGCTGCGTCCTACAAGACGTGCTGACGTTGCGGCGCGCCGGCAGTTGGCGCGGGAGCGGCCGGCGCGAGCTTGTGTGTTGGGCGCCGCCGCGAGGCCGGGCGGTGCTCGGGTACCGCGGCTGTGTCGGTCTTTGGGCGGCGGCCGCCGAGGCAGCGCCCAGAGCGGAGAGCGCCGCAGCGGCCGGACGTGCTGGGGATGGGGAGGACCGGGCCCCGCACCTCTCCCCGGCGCGCGTGCGGGTTCGCGGGCGCACAGTGACGGCGGCGGCGTCCCTGGCCCGCCGGCGCCGAGGCCACTTCGCTGGGGAACCCGCGGCCGGCAGCGAGCCGGGCCATGAAGAGAGACAGGGGCCGGGCCAGGCCTCGCTGACCCCGGCCCCGCTCGGCGGCCTCTCCTCTTCCCGCTGCGGCCTCTCGGCATGAGCGTCCGCCCGGGGTCGGGGCCGCGGCTGCCCCGTGACGGCGGCCAGCGGGCGCGCTCCGGACCGGCGGGCCTGCGGTGCTGATTCCGGCCCGCTGCGCTACGCTGCGCTGCCCGCCCGCCCGCTGTATGCCCCGGGGGCGCGGCCATGGAGGTGGTGGGCGACTTCGAGTACAGCAAGAGGGACCTCGTGGGACACGGGGCCTTCGCCGTGGTCTTCCGGGGGCGACACCGTCAGGTGAGCCCCGTCGTTCGGGGCGAGGCCGGGGTCTGTGGGCCTCGGTGCCTCCGTCGCCGGCGCGGCGGGACTGGGTGGTCCTGAAACTTGCAGAAGCCGCTGGCGCGAAGACCCCACCCCCACCCCCACCCTGCAAGCTGGGCTCGCTGCCCCGAGGCTTGCCATTGTGCGTGCTGTCACTGTCGCGGGGTTTGTTTTGGTTGGACGAGGATTGTTTGGAGGCCGGAGCCACTAGGCAGCGCTCCACCTACGGACGGGCCGCCGGGCCCCTGGTTTCCGGTCGGTGTCAGCGTGATAGCAAAGTGCTTCAAGGGCCTCGACCCCCGGTCGGCTCGGAGAAGCCGTTCCCCTCGTGCGTACCCAGAGTCCAAAGGGACTGCATCCCTCTGCACAATCGCGGGCTCGGGAGTGAACGGGTCTCTGGTCCCACCCTCACCCCACCCTCCTCTCGCTCCGGGCTGCCAGGGTTCGTCACCTTTGAGGTGGATTGTTGCAGACCCAGCGGAAAGTGGGCTGCTTTCCCATTAGAATCGAGGCTTTCTCGAACTCGGGGGTATCGCGTTTCCCAGCTTTGGTTCTCCGACACCCGGATGCACCGCGTCCCGGCTTCCCTTTGCTGGAAGAGGGGCTCCGAGTGGAAAAATGGTTGGACGCTCCATCTTATTTTCAATCCAAATAAACAAGAAAGGGTGGTCAAGCCTTTCTTCTTTTTTTAGAAAAGTTTTCGCTGTGTTTCCAAGAGGTCGCACAAGGTTTCAGAAACTGAAGAATTTGGAAAGGAACCTCTGGAGTGGAAATTCAGGGCTTGGCGGTTTTGGTTGTCAAGAGGCATGTAAAAAGTGGGCTGGCATTGTTGCTAAATCAGACAAAGTAAACATACTATCTTGAGTTTATTAAAATAACGCAAAACTCAAGAAGAAAGTAACGAAAACAAGGTTTAATTCTGCCAGTCTATCAAGTTTGTTTTCCGGTAATGGTACTACTTTCAGTTTACTCTCCACATTTCCCCTAACTTAAATAGTGGTGAACTGTGTACTTTTTTCACTTAATGCTAGTTACTACGTGGTTTTCATATTCCTTTCAGTGACTCTTAAAGTATTAACTTGTTAAATTGTGACTAATGAAATAGTTTTCCTTTTGGGGATGCAGAGTCTCTCCCATTTTTCTCCATATTTTCGTTTTAGCACATTTGCTTGAAAAGGCCCTAGTGCTTCTAATTTTTTTTTCCTCGTGGTTTATTTCTGTGGAATAGTTTGCAGCAATAACAGTCTTTTTCCTTTTCAGAAAACTGACTGGGAGGTAGCTATTAAAAGTATTAATAAAAAGAACTTGTCAAAATCACAAATACTGCTTGGGAAGGAGATAAAAATCTTAAAGGTATGTATTTTCTGTAGCATTTCATACTAGGCTAAACCTAATTTTAAAGATAGCATGATGACGTTCTGTGCATCAGTTGGACCTAAGTTTGAGAATTTTCACCTGTTGCTCTCATTTTTACATGTTTTGAAACATTGAGTACTCTGAAGCTGTTTTTAAGAATAGATGTTTCTGGATCTTGGCCATTATTGGGAGCATTCTGTGAAAACAGATTTTAGTATCTAGTAATTTCTTTTTTCTTTTAGTAATTCTTTGAATCAGGCCTCCCATATATTATTTACCTCTTTGTTGACCCCTTTCACATATAGTTAAGTGTTGGGAGGGCCTGGGGCAGTTGGACTCTTTGTTTAATTGAAGAAAGTTGTTTTCCTAGGAAGGAAAGATTACAAGCAGCAGCATTCAAGTGAGATGCTTTGGGGAATAAAAAAAGGCCCCATGATCAAATATATGTGAAAAGTCCTAAAACCCTTGCCTCATTTTAAAAAGTCTGAAAAATTACACAATGAAGAAGCTGGTTTGAGTATATTTAACCTATTTCCAAATGAATGTGATTTTGGAACCCTCATTTAAAACCAACTTTTATTAATATTATTGTTCTGTGGAGAACTCTTTGGTAAGAAGTATAACTTTTAAAAACTTTATCACTTTCTTTTAGGTAGATAATATGCTTTCTAAAAACCTTTTTAAAATTTCGTGCCTTTTTTGCTGTTAGAAATTATGAAATTTAGAAAACTAACAGAAAAATAGGACCATATTTATGACGTTTATTTTGTAAATGAAAGTACTTATCTTGTTAAGAGTCTAAAAAATGATGCTGAAAAGATATTTAGACCTCAAGTATGATCTGGCACATAACCAGATTGTCCTAATCTAGTAATAGCTGTGTATTATACTAGAAATTGTATATAAATGTATGTATTTACTTGAGGTTTTATTTGTGTACTGAAGTGAAAATGAGTACAAATATTTAAAATTCTCAATTTTCTTAACAGGAACTTCAGCATGAAAATATTGTTGCTCTCTATGATGTTCAGGTACTTTTTTGGGGTTAAAAAATGTATGTCTGTTAATAAAGGACTTAAATTTTTTGTTTAACAAAAGTGTAAGCAGATCTCCCTCCCCTGTAAGTAAATCTTAACAGAAATAGAAAATGACGTTATTCTTATTGGTAAGATTTATGTCTTGCGTTACATGTTTAAACTAGAAAAGCAGCAGGCTAAAATAATGTCCTGTATGAATCAACTTATTAATAATAGACAATATATTGCAGGAGTAATCTTTCAGGTTAGTAAAAGGAGTATTACTCTAGAGTATCAGATCTAGCATTTCTGTAATAAATGTAGAAAGGATGTAAATATTGTGGGCTATTAAAAACTTAGAGCTTTTTTCTTATTTGCTAATTGTAGTGCTATTAGAAAGTAAATAAAAACAAGGGAACTCTGCATATTCATCTCACACATACACACACATATATATATATATTTATCCATGGTATGAATTAGAGTTTCATTTGATTTGGAGATTAGTAGGCAGGGTGGTGAGTTAATCTAAGGCAGTATTTCTGTACAGTCAAAATTACCCATGGATGTCTTTTTAAAAAGTTCAGTTTTGGAGAAAATCACATTTTGGAGGGGTTGAACACTAAATGAAATAGTTGATTTAGATTTAGCTGCCATACAATTTGCCAGAAAACAAGTAAATTTCCTTAAATACCAGAATTGTCCAGTGAGAGGCTGTAGGGATCTAAGAGCTACTGAGGTAGCTAGCACCAGATTCTTCCCTCTCTCTTTCTCCCCTACCCCCTCCCAGAACAAACCTGGTACATGATAGTATTTACTTTTTTTGTTTTACTTAACAAAATTGAATTCCTGAAAAGCTAATTGACATGTTATGTGTTTCTTCTAAATATAAGAAGTATATATGTATGTGTGTACAGTTAAAACCTTTCCTATATGTACGTGCATTATTCAGATTCATTCATTGTGAGGTTTAGAGTGTGGCTACTGTGTGCAAGGCACTATTAAGTGCTAGTGATGTATGAGTATGAGTAAAGCAAATCCCCTGCTCTCAGTGTGCATAAATAGTGGGGTGAGAAAATGAACTGTTCTAATTATACATTTATTTTAAATGTCATATCATGCCACAAAATATTTAAGCCATATTACAAGATGTTTAGGTTTTTCCCATTTTAGAAGAATACTGCATAGATAATACATACTTTCTGAACATATCTTTGAAGTTCAGTTTCTAGAATTAGAATTACCAGATTAAATAGCATGTACAATTTTAATGTCTTTGATTGTAGGTATGATTGTTCTTCCCCCAAACTTCAGTTTATACTCCACTCATTGAATATGTGAGTCCTGTGAGGTGACTTTTATTATCTGTTTAAATATGGGTAACTCATACCTTCATTTCAGACATTCAAAGCAGCATAGTAAGGGGGGAAATTTTTAAAGTCAAAACTAAACTCATTTCACAATCCCTCTTGGAAATGTCATTTACTCTCAGAGGTGTTTGTATACTTTTTTCTTGGTCTCTGTAGATAGAGGGCACCAAGTGGTACAAGTCAGTGCCTACTACAAAAGTTGTTAAATAATATTAACTCAATTTCCCATTTTTTGAGGGGTACAGAAAGTTCTGTCAACTGCAGAGTAGGTTTTGTTTTCAGTGTACAAAATGGAAAATATTTATAATTATGAGCTTTGGTTGTAGAATGAGGTATCACTAAAAGAAACATACTCATGATCAAACAATCAAAATTTCAAGGTGACTGCATTAAATTTTTATTATTTTTTCGTTGCATACTACGTTTATAAAAATAAACGTAAGTTTCAGTAAAATGAATTTAATCTTAATTAGTTGGCTATC
>PVHY01009890.1:0-54175 GCA_004024945.1 Uropsilus gracilis
AGCAACAAAAACAAAATAACACTGCACAATGAAAGAAACTAACACTAAAACAAAAAACTACCCTAATGAATGAGAAAATATATACACACTGTACATCTGACAAGGAATGATATCCAAGATCTATGAAGAATCTATACAATTCAACAGTAAGAAAACCAATAACTTCATCAAAAAAAATGAGCAGAAGAACAAGTAGATATTTCTCCAAAGAGGACATAGAGATATGCAACAGACACATGAATAAAATGCTGGCAATTACTTGTAATTAGGGAAAATGCAAAGCAAAACTGCAATGAGGTATCACCTCACACATGGAATGGCTCGTATCAAAAAGTCCATAAACAGCAATATGGAAAAAAAGGAACTCTTTTACACTGTTGGTGGGAATGTAGACTGCCCAGTCCCTGTGGAAAGCAGCATGGAGTTTTCTGAAAATATTAAAAATGGATGTCATCAGACTCAGCATTTCTACCCTTAAGTATTTATCTGAAAAAATACAAAATCACTAATTTGAAGAGATATGTCCACTCTTATGTTTATTGCAACTCTCTATACAATAACCAAGCCATGGAAACAAGGTAAGTACCCAAGGACAGATGAGTAGATCAAGAATATTTGGAGGAAAATTGATATACATACACAGTGAAATGTTACTATGCTATTAAAAAATAAAGTAAAAGCATCATTTGTAACAACATAGGTGAAACTGAAGGGATTTATGCTCAGAAAAATAAGTGAGCAAGAGAAAGACTGATAGTGGATAGTACCATTTGTAAGAGAATTATCAGTTAAGTCAAACCAATAGCAAGCTCCAAAAATCAGAATGTAAAATTAAGGCTACCAGAGTGGAGATGAGAAAAGAGAGAACAAGTTTGGCGTAGCACCGGGGATGATACCAGAGGACTATGGATATTTTTGTGTAAGTGTGGTCTGATAACACTGAAGAAAGAGATTTTATACTTTTAAATCTTATAGAATGCTGTAAACCAAGGTTATCTCAATAAAATACAATTCAAAAATCATCTATCTTAAATGACATTTTATTCTGCTCAAAAATATTACGTTGGTCTTGATGCAGTTCAACAATCATTTATTGAGAGTTCACTGAGCCAAATTATTGTTGCTTTTCCTGTACCTTCCAATTCTTTTCATCATAGGATTGAGGAAGGCAATTAGCCCCCTATAGAACATAAATATGGGTCAGGGAACAATATATTAAGTTCCATTTAGTTCTCTTCCTCAATTCCTTAGAATCCTATTTGTCTTTGGCTCTGATGCAGTGGATGATTGCAGCGTTCATTTCTAGTGTTATTCAGACACTGTTTTTGTCGCTTGCACTTCCTGGGACAGTACAAGCAGTCCTTGTTTCTGTACATGATACATTCTGGGAACCACACCAAGCAGGGGTCTGTGGTAACTTAAATCACTCTCACACTGAAGACTAATGTTCTGAGAGTCATGGTACTGAATAAGACACACAAAAACAAACTGGCTATTTTCACCTGACTTGCTCAAAACACAAAAACCTAAGGATGAGATACATTATTTAAATGATAGTAAGCATATTCTACATCTTATAAATTTGAGACTTTGAACTATTTTTATTATTCAATGGGGAAATGTACCTATAGTATCCAAAATATTAAATTCCACTATAATACTTTGTCTGTAAATGAATTTAATAACTTCAAATTATTTTTCTTTCTTTTTAGAATTTCAAAGGGAAGGGGTAACTTAATTTCGTGGCTCAGACAATTTTTAAAAGAAAGCCAAGAAATCTACAATGTTTCTCCTCTTTTGCTTTATAAATTTTCATTTATAGTCATTTAAAATCATTCCTCAGAGTAGAAGGGAGTTTTAGTGAATGACTTTAGAGGTAACTTTTAGAGAAAGATGACATTGACAATGTTGGGGATTCTTGTAACTTTTCCCTGTAACCTCTCTAAGAGCATCAACTTGTTCAAATTACTTTTGTTACTAGTCTAAGACATGCTAATGCCTTGCCACAAGATTTTTATATTACCTCCTTTGGATCCTTTGGATCACTGGCATGGTTTTCTTTGCTTCCTCTGCACAGTATTTGGATTGATGAAATAATGACTAACAAATTTGAGAGCTCTCCTGAAGGTAGATTCAGAAAAACTCTTACAAAGATGGGACATGTAAGATTAAGTTTGTTCAAAATTTCCACTATTCCTTCCATCAAGATATCTTTCCCCTTGTTTTGAATCTCATTAGTCTTGGTGATGTGCTTGATTAGTGGCAGCATTCTAAAACTGATGGGGGTAGATCATAGAAAGTTTATAGCTTTATCCTAGGCATCTTGGAATATTTTATCTTGATAGTCATTTTCTCTGTTACAAAGACACAAAAATTCCTTATGAAGTGATTGTTTTACAACTATCTCAGTTTGGGTAGGTTCTGTGTAGGTTCTAATAGGGAAAGAAGACTATTGGTTTTATCTTCATAGAATTTTTAATACTGAACAGGGGGAAAAGAGCCAGCAAAGAAACAGTCACTTGACTCTCTCTGGAGTTCCTCCTCACAGTCTCCCTCACATTCTCTTCCCCCGAAAGTGACACTTCCCTTTTATGACCTACCTCCTACGCCCATGTTATGCATGTATAACCCCACTGAGCTCAGGTGTGTACAGTCATGGGGAGGGCTCAATACCACTGGTGCTGGTCCTGGAGGCTAATGGCATAAGGGAATGAAAAACTCTGATAACTCATTTATTCTACAGTGACCCACATGGGTAGAAACAGTCTCGCAAGTGACAGCTTTTATACAGCACTATCTTGCCAGATGAACCATCAAGACACAATCACCAAGAGCAGGGAAAAGTTATCCCTGATGGATTCTACCTAAACTGCAGGTTTAGAGCAATTAATAAAATAGTAATAATTATTTTTATTTTAAGCTAATAATTTTTATAGTGGTTTGCTGCATAGCAACAGATAACTGTAAAGAAGAAAAGGCAAAGAATAAAAACCAGTGTGGCAAATCTGGATAAATAAGTGGGGTGAAGATAGAACATTTGGTTGGTATATTGTGAAAAGAAAAGGTTGGGTGTATCAAAGTGTATTCCTAGTATCAATTAAAATTAGCCATGCTATATTGACACCTAGAAAAGATAATCAATTGAACTTAGCCATGCTATATTGACACCTAGAAAATTATCAGAAATTTCTTAAAATCTAGAATGAATACAAGTTAAAGAATATACATGACAAGAAGACAAAACTTTGAAGGAAATAGTAACGGATTAATGAATAATTTGACAGAATAATATAATTATCATTTATAAGGTATGTATTGTACAAATAATGAATCAGATCAATATTTGTCTTCAGTTCTCCCCAAGAAACAGTCTTAAAATTCGTGAAATAACTACATGCAAAACTATAATTTTCAGTTTGTATTTGGCAGGTTAAGGGACTTTGCAGATTTTGTATATCTAATCAACATCCTGTAGAGGTTGTTTTTATGAGAATGTATGATCCTAGAAATTAATATTGAGAGTTTTTATAGTTCAGACAATCCATATAAATTGCAATTTAGTACAATATATAATATAATCATTATCTATAATTTGTCTATTAAAAGATAATGACTAGAATTATGCCTACTAATTCTAATGGAAGTATCCTGATACTACCACAAATAAATCAAATGAATTATTTTTTTTAATTGTGTAGATACATGGATTTCATTTAAATACTCAATCTTGTCACATAATGTAGTCATGTGAAAATTGTAGGCCTCTTTTTTCTAAAAGTAGACACAGTCCTAATGTGTAATATCAATCAATGACCCTGGAGATAAATCTTTGCTGGAATAAGAGTAAGTAGTTGGATAGAACTACAACTGTCACCCTTCCTTACAGCGCATACTGTCAAGTAATGTTCAAGAAAAGACTTTTGTCAGCCCATTCAGTGTGGAAGGTTTGTGTTTTGTACTTCATACACTTTGTTAAGGATTATGTAACTACTTTTTAAGACTTCTAATGGTCTCCAAAGTTGAAATTGGGATTATTTAATCTTCTTATGTTTCCAAGACTTAACTCATAGTTTCCCTGTAATAAGCAAAATTCAGCATATTTTTCACACTTAAATTTTTATGAAATGACTTTCACCTATTTCAGAATAGAAAATAATGAGAAAAATAATGGAATCTCTTCCATCTGTTATTCTATCAACTTAAAATATTCTTTGTATGCACAGTGCCTGCCATAGCTTAAGAAAGGAAGGAGAAATGAAGGGGGAAAGCAAGGAGAGAAGGAATGGGAAGAAGTCTGCCTACTTTTGCATCACATTGTGGAAAAGAGTATGGGAGTTCCTCAAAAGATTAAAATTGGATCTGCCATATGCACTAACAATTCCACTCATTGTATGTACCCCCAAAATATAAGAACACTAGTAGTGTTCATGCGAGTTCCCAAATTTATATGGAAAGAATTATCATGAAAGTTCTTCTAGAGGTTGGAGTGCTAAAACTCATTTCTTCTTTATCAAAGTCAATTTGATTATTTTACAATTTATGTAAGAATACTAAAGATGTCTTTTTAGTTCTTCTCCCCATTTTTTGACTGGGTTTTTTTGCTCTGTTTTTGTTGAACTGTAGGAGCTCTTTCTCAATCTTGTTATCAGACCATTGTCACTTGTATGGAGGGTAAAAATTTTCTCCCAGTTAGTTGATTGGGTTTCTTTTTGTTTTGTTTATTGTCTCTTTTGCTGTACAGAAACTTTTAAGTTTGATATAGTCCCAGCTGTTTATGTTTTCCTTAATTTTTTTGCCAACCATAGTTGTTTCCCAAAATGGATTTCTGAGGTGAAATTCATGAAGGGTTTTGCTCAGGTTTTCTTCTATTTATTTTATGATTGCAGGTCTCACTTCCAGGTCCTTTATCCATTTGAGTTGATTTTTTTTGTACAGGGTGTGAGGTCCTGGTTCACTTTTTTACATGTTTTGATCCAGTTTTCCCAGCACCATTTACTGAAGAGGCTATCCTTGTTCAAGGGTATGTTTTTTGCCCCTTTGTCAAAGATTAATTGACCATATATGTGTGGTTTTATTTCTGGGTATTCAATACTGATCCATTGATCTGTTTGTCTGTTTTTGTACCAGTACCATGCTGTTTTAAGTATAATGACTTTGTAGCACAGTTTCAAGTCTGGAATAGTAATACCTCCGTTCTCTCTTCTGTTTGTCAAAAGGGTTTTGGCTATTCGGGGTCTTTTGTTGTTCCATATGAATTTCAATAATTTTTGTTCTATCTCTTTAAAATAAGTCATTGGGATCTTTATTGAAATTGCATTGAATCTGTAGATTGCCTTTGGTAGTATGGCCATTTTAATAATGTTGATTCTTCCCATCCATGAACAGGGGAATGTCTTTCCATTTTTTAACATCATCGTCTATTCTTTTAAGAATGTTTTTTAGTTTTTCTTGTATAAGTCTTTTACTTATTTTGTTAGGTTTATTCCCAAGTATTTGATTTTCTTTGGTGTAATGGTAAATGGGTGTTTTTTTTTTTTTTATTTCTTCTTCTTCTGATTGATTCTTTGCATACATGAATGCTGGTGATTTTTGTGTGTTGATTCTGTATCCAGCTATCTTACTGAATTGGTTTATTATTTCAATTAGCTTTTCTGTAGATTTTTCTGGGTTCTCTACATAGAGTATTATATCATCCATGTATAAGGATTTTTTTTCTTTCCCTATTCAGATTCCTTTTATGTCTTTCTCTTGCCTTATTTCCCTAGTTAGGACTTCCAGAACTATGTTGAAAGGAGTAGAGAGAAAAGACACTTCACCAAAGAGGAGATACAGATAGCTAATAGGCATATGAAAGAATGCTCCACATCACTAATAATCAGGGAAATGCAAATTAAAACTATACTGAGATACCATCTTACACCAGTAAGAATCGCCCATATAAATAAAACAAACAAAAACAAGTGTTGGCGCAGATGTGGAGAAAAAGGAACTCTCTTATACCGCTGATGGGAGTGCAAATTGGTCCAACCACTATGGAAGATTGTGTGGAGGACCCTCAAACAATTGGAAGTGGACTTACCATTTGACCCAGCAATCCCCCTACTGGGAATCTACCCAGAGGACATGAAAACACTAATTCAAAAGGACACCTGTACATGCATATTCTTTGCAGCTCTGTTTACAATTGCTAAGATTTAAAAACAAACCAATTGCCCCAAAACAGATGATTGGCTAAAAAAAAATGTGGTATATATACACGATGGAATACTATGCATCAATCAAGGAGGTCAAACACATATTCACAACAACATGGATGTAACTAGAAAGACTCATATTAGCAGAAATAGGCCAAAAAGAAAAAGAGAAATACAGGATGGTCTCACTTATATGATGGATACAGGGAAAAACAAACAAATGAATAAGAAAAAATAAAAACAACCAATGGTACTGAACTTGGAGCAAGAGAGGAAGGGGAGGTAGAAGGTAGGGGAGGTGAAGGGCACAAAAGATTAGGATGGTTAACAGGTGTCAGTGAAGTGGGAAAGCCCCGGGGTACACAATAATGAAATAATGTAATATAAATATAAATACACATATATATGCAAATTTTTAAAAATTTAAATTAAATTAAAAAAAAAAAGAACAACCATCACAGAGATAGTTGACATTCTCTCTGGATATCTCTTCTTTCCTATTCCCCATTATATATTCCCAGAAATAAGAATCAGTACACTGGATTTGATGTTTGCCATGCCAATTGTATTTGAAACTTTTAAGTCACACCTCAGTAAATAATATATTATTTTGCATGGTTATAATTTTGTAATTATGGTATTGTAATATGAGTACCTATCTTTGTAACTTGCTTTCTTCCCACAAAAAGATTTTAAAAATTATTTTTAAAAAAATCTCCTAACTAGGATATCGGAGAATATCCCCATTTGTTACTTCTATTATTGTATCCAAATTTCAAGTTGTCTTAAAGTTTTAAAACTTGTAATATTTGTCATATTGATATCTTGTTGTATCCTAATTTTCTTTTATATATATATACATTTTAAGCCTGAAATAAACTGTATAGTTTAAAATAAAAATAAAATAAAGAATACTAAGAATACTCAAATTTGAGCTCTCTAAAAGAAAACCTTGGCTCTCAAGAACTTAGGAACAGAATTGATGAATTTCTTCAACACTGTGTGTCAGACACTGTTTTTGATATTAGAGCATGGTAATAATTATATACAGATAGACTTGACCTTGATAAGTCACAGGAATATCACTCTTAAAATTCAGTGAATCAAAATGCAGTAGTATCATTGGGGTTCAGCAAATATATCAAGGGGAATAAATGACTCCAATCATTTAGAGACCCCAGATTACTAGATCTGAAAATTATTGAATTGCTAAATTCAAAATCAGATCATCTTAGGGCAGGTAAAAATATTGATTTTTTCCAGAATAAACATAGGTTCTATTTCAGAATACAGGTCAAAAATAGTCTGTTATTAATTCCCAGACAGAAATTGAAGTTCACTGATGCACTTAAAATTCCATTAAAGGATTTAAAAAAGAAAAGAAATGTAAGAAAAGATTTGGACATGGTTGAGCACCCTTAGCTATGGTGAATACATTTTAATTCTTCCTGAAAACATTCTCTATGTTGAATAACAAGGAGATATTAAGATGTGATATAAAGTTCTTTTTGCTGGGAGAAACAGTTTTAAACATGACCTATGAAAAGGACTTTATATATGATAATTGTGTTTGAAACTTTTCTCTGCTGTACCTCCACATATGTAAACACATTATCTTGTTTCCTCCTCTTGCGCCCTGCTTCCAATTCACACATCTCATTCTTGTTAGAGAAATAAGCTACCCCTTGAGTAAAAATATTTCTGGCAATTTCAAAATGAAGACAGTTCTAATGGGAAATACCTTGGCAACATTACAGGGGCTGCTAACGTGGCTGTTTCTGACTATCAGTTAGGAATTGGCAGATGCTAAATTGACATACTAGGAAATAGCTGTCAAAAACTCATCTTTCAAAATGTATAAAAGAAAAATAAATGAAACCAATGTTTTTCGCTTAAACAGGATGACTAGAAAATCACACCAGATGTGCTAGATATTTCTCTCTACACCTCTTTTTGTTTGGTTCATGAGAAAGAATGAGCAAAAGTAGAAACAAGAGATGTGCTACTCAAACTATATTTTGGTTTTCTTTCATGAATTTTAGATTTCTATTGCAGTAAAACATTTGATCAAAATAAATGATAAAACAATAAATTCAGTATTTTAATAATTTGTATATTTTTGTAGACTTGTATATTATTTAATTCCCCATAATGGAAATCTAAATTGAATTGTGAATGAAAATACACCATGAAAAAATCTGAACTACATAGAATAAATAATAAGGTAATTAGTTCATTTCCACATTAATTGAAATGTTAGTCTCAATTGTCTGATAGTTGTATCCTAAAAGATTCATTCTCACATAGATCAGTAAGTAACACAAATATACCTAAGTAATTGGCATTTTCACTACATAGATAACAAGTTGACAGAGATATTTGTCATTTTTGGTTATTTTGTCATTCTTTCCCTGCAAGTGCGAGCACCTTTAATATACATTTGAAGAAACAACTTTTTTCTACATTCTATGTAGTTGTTCTCCACAACTAGAGTGACTGAGCTCCAGGGGTAAACATGATATGACATTCACCAATCAATGGGTTCCAATTTCAGTGCTACAATGATTCAGTGTTAGGATCATGACCCAAGATGGACTCTTGAGACACAGTCTTGGAACTTTTGGTAGGATAATTAAAAAAAAAAAAAAATATATATATATATATGGAGAGTATGGGTTTCTGATCTAAAATTTTGTCAAAGAATTTCCTTATTTTATTCCTAGAGACCATCTACAATACAATAACCTAGTGTATTAATGTAGAAGTCAAAAGAGAAATTTAAAAGCACCTGGAGACGAATGAAAATGAAAACATTAGCAATAAAACCTGGGAATACAGCAGTATTAGCAATGGTAAGAGGGAAGCACATCAAGAACAAAAAAGTATATGCAAATAATCTAATCACATGCCTCAGGGAACTAAAAACTGAAGAAAAAATAACAAAATCCAATAGAAGAAAGGACATAATAAAAATTAAAAGCAAAAATTAAAAAATAGAAATTAAGAAATATGGGCCAACACATCAATGAATCCAAAAGGTGATCCTGGAAAAATAAAATAGACAAATCCCCTAATTAAGAAAAAGGAGAGAAAACTCAAAGTCAGAAACAAAACAGGAGGAGAAATTATAACAAACATCTCAGAGATACAATGATCATTATACGGTACTGTGAAAACTATACACCAATAAATTTAAAACCTAAAATAAAGGGACAAATTCTTTGCTGTGTATCTTTCAAGTCTGATTAGGAAGAAATAGAAAACCTGATCAAACAACTTAAAAGGAAATTAAACAGTACTCAAAAGTCACCAAAAACAAAAGTCCAGGATCAATCTCACTAATTAATTCTACCAAACTTTCAAAGATGAAGTATCACCTATCCTCCTCAAACTCTTGAGAGAGAGAGAGAGAGAGAGAGAGAGAGAGAGAGAGAGAGAAACACTTTCAAGCACATTTAGGAAGTCAACACTATTTTGATACCAAATGCAGGCAAGTCATCATAAAAAAGAAAACTACAGATGAATATCCATGATAAACATAGATGGTATAAAGTTTCCATGCAGAAAAGAAACTATAATGAACATAAAAATATACTCCACCAAATGGGAAAAGATATTTGCACATTAGAGAAGAAGGAGTTAGTTTCCAAGATGCAAACAACCTCACAGTGAATCTGACTATTAAACAACCAGTATGTCTTCCATGGCTATCTGATCTTCAACGTGAGCACAATCTTGGACCATCAGCTAGAAAGTCCACTACAAGCTCTGTAAGGACATTTCCAAACTCCATCCAGATCTCTCTTATCATACTGAACATCTTGACTTCAATCTCCATACTGGTCGCAGGAAGCTTAACACAGTTTGGTTCCATGACTAGTTTCCATGGCTAGAGCTCATCTTGGCTCCTCTAATCACTGAATGATTAGTGATTCCTGTGTCTTATGTTTGAGAACATTGCAAACACATGTCTTCTGTCCCCTGTAGTATGACTAGGAAGATTAGCTTAAAGAGGAAAGCTACTTTTTGGAGTTCTAGTCTCATTTCTCTCTCTCTCTCTCTCTCTCTCTCTCTCTCTCTCTCTCTCTCTCACACACACACACACACACACACACACACAAATTAGCTAGTTTGTTAAGTTAGGACATTGTAACAAAAAGTAGCTAACACGAGTTAAGAAACAAATCTTGATTTGGGGGGCTTCTTTTCCCTGTTTTTCATTTATTCATAGTTGGCTATTACCATCAATGTTAATACCGATGTGAAGTAAGAAATTTTTAAGCTGTATTTTCTTATTTCATTTATTGTCTGCGAAAGTAAAACTTTGCATCACTTCAAACAGTAAAGTTACTTCTCAGGCTATCACTTATTACTTACTTGAGAGTATAAAGAATCTAGAAGCAATGCAGGAACTCATAAATATTACACCAATGTTCAGACCTGCCAGGCCAGCAACCATATATAACTGTGTGTTGCATTCCGTAGGTCAACCCACAGACCTCGAATGACAGCTATATGGTCTGTTCCAAGTACCTTGTTTGCCAAGGAATAGTCTACGCATGTTTATATATGACCATTGATTCTGTTTTTACCTAGGATATTTTCACATTAATAAAGCAAACCAACAGTAAATATTTCAATCTTCTCTAACAATACTTTAAAATTTGGAAGTGAAACTTTTGTTCAAAAAAATCTATTTCATTCTGGTAGCATTCAAAATAAGTTGAAACTATATCATTTAGGAAAATTTATGTTCTTTATTTTAAGTTAAAAATATTCCCATAAGAAAAAAATTTTGAGTTATGAAAATACCTCATTTATCTCTATGACATTTATAGAGTATTTTTATTACATATAATTTCAATTTTGTTAATGTAGGTTCTCAATTCCATCAAATGCTTGATGCAATAAAAGTTTTAAGACCGTATTTATTATCAGGAGCATGCAAACCATTTTCAATGTTCTTTAGAAACTAAACTAAGGTCCTGCTGGTTAGATGCTCTCTACTTGGCAGTACTGCAGACTGAGGCATTCTTACCTCACCAGTCTTTTCCTCATTTGCAATATTCAAGCCAAATAACACAGAACATGAGACTGACTCTAAAAGGCAACAATGAGCCAAGGCTTTTCAGGGACCCCATATTAGATGATTCCCTGTTTTTTTTAAAAATGCCTTCTGCTATGAACAGAGGAATCAGAGGTAAGTTACTGACCTATTTGGTTTCAGTTGTTTACCTTTATTCAAGGATATTCAGTAAGAGAAGAAGTATTTTCACAATTTATAGATAAAACTGTGGCAAAGGCTGTCCTTGTATTCACTTGTTTCATTTTCTCTTCTTGAACAGAAGAAAAAATTCACATCTCATGACTAGTACTGGCCAGTGGTCTGTAGGTGTAATCAACATACTCTCTGTCCAGCAACTGAGGTGACAGAACTACAGGTTGGTAGCTGCCTGGACCACTTAAGTCACTAGTAGTGAACAGGATCATCTTCTTATTAGAATTTTTATGAATAGGAAATAAACCTTTGTTGTATTAAGTCATAGAGAGTTTAAGATTAGATTGTTACTACAGGATGGCCAAACTTGTCCTAACACAATTAAGGAAACAAATTTTCTATAAATGATGAGGAAATGATATGATTAAGACTTGGTCTTCAGAAAAAAAAAACAAAATTATGAAAATTTTTCTCAAATAGTGAATAGAATAAATTAATTATGCTTAAATAATAAATAAGTATGCTTAAAGTAGAAATGAATCACATGTTGGGCTTTTGCCAAGTATTTATCTTAAGGACTAGGCTTCACAAAGCCTAGTATTCCGTAGATGGACTATATCCTTATAGCATTCAATAGAATTAACAAATTGAGATATAATGCCCATTCATTTATGAAGCCTAAATCTCTCCTTAGATAAAAATGTGTTATTTGAAGAAAATATTATCTTTTAAAGGTTAAAAACTGTTACGTTCTTTTAAGTTTTTAGAAAGTCAGTATACAAATATACTTCAGGTACTTCTTGGTGCTCACATTTTCTACACTTCAGGAAACTTTCCAACTCTAGTTGTTTTTGTTTGTTTGTTTGTTTGTTTGTTTGTTTGTTTGTTTTTTGAGACTAGTTTTCGTTATTTTTGCCTGTGGAACCACAGGCTCAAGCAATCCCCAGCCTCAGCTTCCCAGGTAGCTGGGATTACAGGCATGTGTCACCATGCCCAGCTATATCTTTTTGGAAGTAGGTCTTGCTACGTGCCCCCAGTGGGACTTGAACTGGGATCCCTGGCCCCAGGTGGGGCTTCCTGGGCTGCTGCTTACGGGCATGTGCCACCATACCCAGCCCTAACTCTAAATTATTAAAAAGTAAAAATAAATTGGAATGTATTCCAGTAATTCCACTAATTAATTAAATTCCACTAATTAATTAAACTAGAGATTGTTTTTCACCCATTTAACTATAAAAGGCCAGAATGGGTGGCTTCACAGGTCATGTAACTTCCAAAGGAAGTTTTGTTGTAGAAATAGCTGCTACCACAAACTGGCTAGTAACACTTTTGAAAGCCTTCAAATGCAGTCAATACTTTAACAGAGGTAATACTATATAACATCAAAAACCCTTAATAAAATCAATCACATGCAAAGCAAGAGAGGGGAGAAAAGTATCTCATATTTGAGACACTAACACTTTATTTTTATTTTTTGCATTTGTATTAATTTTATTATTTTTCTTTCTTTTATTGATTATATATATACATACACACACACACATTACATAATTGTCTACCCTGAGGTTTTCCCACTATCTCATCACCCATAAACCATCTTAATCTCTTAGGCCCATTCTTCTCCCAATTTTACCCTCCTCCTCCTCTCTTGCTCTATGCTTCAGTTCTGCTAATGGTTTTAAATTTATTTCATCTGTTTGTGTATTTTCCCTATATCCCTTAAATAAGTGAAACCATCCAGTATTTCTCTTTTTTTTCTTCTAGCTCCATCCATGTTGATGTGAATGACATGTTTGTCTTTTTTGATTGATGAATAATTGTGTACATATACCCCAACTTTCTGACCCATTTGTCTGTTTTAGGACACTTGGGTTCTTTCCATATCCTGGCTATTGTAAATAGTACTGCAGTATATATCCAAGTACAGGGGGATACTAACACCTTAACAAATATTCCTTGAAAAGTGATAGCTTTGATTTCTATAGCTTTGATTTCTTTCATTCCTCTAAAGTTATACTTTTTAAAAAAAAATAGGCTCTTTTTCTTAATTCTTTTTTAAATACTTTATTATATAATCATTTTGCATCTTTGTAATCCCCAGGGCTCTCCCCTCTTATCCTTAATTCTACTCTTCATTCTTATACAAGCTCCATGATGGCATAATTTATTTGATCACTCACTGAGTGTATATAAATTCTTATATTTCTGATTCATTTCACTCACTTAAAAGTAAGATAAAAGGACTGAGAAATTTTGTGGAATTAATCTAAAAATTCATAATATTTTGTTTAGATTTTTTTAATGCTATTTATTTGCCCATTGTTTATATGACATATAATTTGGAGAATACAAGTTCATACGTCAATATGCACAGAGACTCTCTACCAGAGCTTCAGTGCCTAACACCTTCCCTGTCCCTGGCCATTACTGCCCCCTATTTCCTCTGGTAACCAGTGTATTTTTTCCAAAATTGAAGAATTATTTTTACTGCGATTTACAAGTTTTCTTTGATACATTTTATTCCACAAATGGGTGAAACCTTATATAAGTGAAATACCTTATATAAGTAGCTTTCTTTCATGTCTGGCATATTTCATTTTGCATAACTATTGATCATTCCATTTTGGGGCAAAAGGCACTGCATCATTTCTAGTAGCTGAATAATACTCCATGGAGTATATATTCTACAATTTCTTTATTCAGTTGCTAGATAGGCACTTAAGTTGGTTCATTGACTTGGCTATTCTGCTGAGTAATGCATAGGGGTTGTATAAATATTTTTTATCATAATTTTAAAGTTATTTTGTAAATAACTAGTCTTGGCATTATTAAGCAAATGCTTTGCCATTTTTTTAAGGACTCTACAAAAGACCCCGAATAGCCAAAACCCTTTTGACAAAAAGAAGAGAGAACGGAGGTATTACTATTCCAGACTTGAAACTGTACTACAAAGTCATTATACTTAAAACAGCATGGTACTGATACAAAAACAAACAGACCAATGGATCAGAATTGAATACCCAGAAATAAAACCACACATATACAGTCAATTAATCTTTGACAAAGGGGCAAAAACATACCCTGGAACAAGGATAGCCTCTTCAGTAAATGGTGCTGGGAAAACTGGATCAAAACTTGTAAAAAATGGACCAGGGCAACACCCTCACACCCTGTACAAAAATTAACTCAAAATGGATAAAGGACCTGGAAGTGAGACCTGCAATCACGTAATTGTTTAACCTTTTTTTTTTTTCTGATGTGGTGAATATCATTAACTGATTTGCAGAACCTACCTAGTGTCTCTGGACTGGATCCCAGTTGTTAATGGTGGCATGTTTTCTTAATGTGCTGCTGGAATTGATTTGCCAAGATTATGTTGAATTTTGTCACTATGGTCATTGAAGATATTGGTCTGTGGTTTCCATTTTAGTGCTATCCTCATTTGATTTTTGGTATCAAGGTAATGTTAGCCTTCTGAAATCTATTTGGATACCTTCCTCTCCAATTTTTTTTGAAAACTTTCAGAAAAATAGGTAATAGGTCTTCTTTGAAGGTTTGGTAGCATTCACTAGCAAAACCTTTGTTGCTGGAATTTTACTCTTAAAGAAGCTTTGATTATTCTCTTGATATATGTGCTAGTTACATTCTGTTCAAGATATCTATCTCATCCTTTTCAGACTGGGAAGGTTGCATGACTATAAAATTTTGTTCACTTATTTTAAGTTGTTCAATTTGTTTACATACTTGCAACCATCGTGGTTAACCTGTGACTCTATTTCTGTGATACCTTTTTTAATTTTGCCACTTTCATTTCTGATTCCTTATTTGGGTTTTCTCCTTTCTTTTCTATTCTTTTTTTTTTTTTTTTTGTGACTTCAATGAAGGGTGTACCAATTTTGCTTATACTTTCAGAAGACCAGCTCTTGATTGTATGTATCTTTTGAATTTGTTTTCTGTTTCCTATTTAATTTCTTTCTGCTGATTTTTTAATTGTTTCCCTAGTCTACCTTTTAAAACATTTTATTTGTTTTTCTTTTCTAGTCCCTTCAGATATAAAGTTAGATGTTGTATTTGACGATATTCTTGTTTGTGTGAGCTATATTACTGTGTACTTCCTTCTTAATAAGTTTGATATTGTTGCATACAATCTGGTGGCTTGTTTCTTTATTAACATTAGTCCCCAGGTATTTTTTTTACTTTTTCTTTAACTTCTTCATTCACCCAGAAGTTTTTCATAAAAATTTCAAGTCGCCACGTGCTTGGATATTTTCAAGGATTTTTTTTTTGTTTTTTTTGTTTGTTTGTTTGTTTGTTTTATGTTTGACATCTAGTTTCTATTTTATACAGCTGTAATCAGAAGAGATGCCTGATTTAATTTCTTTTCTCATATATCAACCATGTTTTGTGTCCTATCATGTCATGTATCTTGGAAAACATCCCATGTTGGGCAGAATGTGTATTCTTTTTTTTTTTTTTTTGAAAGTTCTGTAGATGTCTACTAAATCATCTGATTATATTATTTAAGGCCATTATTTCCTTATTTACTGTCTGGACAATCTATTCATTGATACAAGTGGTGGTATGAAATCCCCTAATATCATTTTCCTCTTGTTATAGGTCCATGAATAGCTGTTTTATATCTTTAGAGTCACCTGTGTTCAGTCCATAAATATTGAAGACAGTTATACTTTCTTGAAGAAATTTTCCCTTGACCATTATTTGGTATCTGTCTTTGTAACTGAATGTCTTTATAGATGAAAGTCTAATTTATGAGTAATGAGAATAACAGTTTCTGCTTTTTTCTCTGTGCTATTGGCTGAAAATACTTTGATCTAAACTTTGGTTATATTTGTCTTTAGATCTAAGTGAAATTCTTGAATACAGAATATAGATGGGTCATACTTTTCTATCTAATCTGTCATCCTGTGTTTTTTATTTGATAAATTCAGACCATTCATGTTTATAGTAGTTATCAATATGACTTATTTACTGCCTTTCAATTTTTTTACTTTAATTACTAAATCTTTCTGCTGTTTTTGTTTTATATTTGCTTTTTATCTTTTAAAACTTCTTTATCATTTAAAACTTTTCCCTGAGGGTTTTTTCAGTTTGTCATTTCTCAATTTTTTTTTGTTATTTAGAGTGTATTAAACTATATATGTATGTATATATATATATATCTTGACTAGTTTTGAATATTCTTTTATATGCTACTAAAGACTTCTCACCTTTGATTATACTTATTCTGTCTTTCTCTTCCTCCTCTCTACTATTTTGTTTCCCATTTTTTGTTTATATTTCTGATTTTATAGTTATATTTATCGCTCTGCTCATGGTTTTGCATTCTTTTGTTTTACTTTTCATGTAGAGCCTCTCTCAAATTTCTTGTAGGGCAGATCTGGTAGTGACACTATTTTTAGATTTTGTTTGTCTGGCAAAGACATTATTCCTCCATAAGATTTGAACAATAATCTTGCAGGAAAGCATATTCTTGACTGATTCTTTTAATTTTTTTTAGAATTTTGAATATGTTAGTCCATTCTCTTCTAGCCTACAAAACAGTCCTAAATAAATCTAAAGAGAGCATGATATAAGTACTTCTGTAAGTTACATCCTTTTCTCCTTTGGGAGCAGTAAGTACGTTTTTCTTTGTTGACTTTTGATAATGTTTCTTAGTGTAGGCCATTTTACATTACGAAATTTGGGCATTACATCTCCTTCTTGCATATCTATGTTTCCAAATCTTTCCTTAGATTTGGAAAGTCAGCTATTATTTCTTTGATGAATCTTTAGTCCTCTTTCTCTTGTTTCTCACCCAGCATGCCCATTATCCTTCTTCATTTTATGGAGTATGATATTCACACAGTTTCTTTATCTTTCCTAACTCTTACTCTCCTTCTACTTGAGTTATTAGTACATTTTTATCTTGTTTCTGACTCAACAAGATTAAGTCAACTAAGCTTCTCATTTAACTTTTTGGTACTTTTATTGTTTTCCTCATTTCCATCATTTATACTTGGGCTTTTTTAATAGGCTCAATTTCTTTTGTGAAGGATGCCTTTGTCCATGGATAACTTTTCTAAGACCCTGCACTAGACTGTCTGTTGATAATGGAGCATCTTACAGTTCATTGAGCATTTTCATGATTGCTCTTCTGAGTTTTGTTTCTGTTAGCTCCTCTAGTTCTGAGTCATAAAATAATGGACTCAGCTCCATTATCTTTTGTAATGCTGCATGTTCTAAGTTGTGCCTTCTTTCATATGCCCTATTTATCTCCAAAAGATGATGCTATGACTTTTTTAAGGATCTACCTTTTTAATAAAGATGGTAAGAAGGATGGGGGGATGGGAACCCAGATTCCAGTATTCACAGAATTGGGTAGGGAGGGCACATTAGATCTGGGGAGACTTTACACTGTTTTTCTACAATCAGACCAAACTTCTCTTTGTTCACAGAGCTGCTTCCTAGGTCCCCATTTTGGTTTCATGGGACTCCACATTTCAGAACAGATATCCCTTCAGTGTCAGGAGAAAAAGTGAGAATGGCGCACTGTCACTGCTTACAATATATCCAGTTTGAGGGATGATCAAATTGTTCCAAGGCTCAATATGGAAGGAAATATTATTTTACTCACTGTAGAGATCTTCTCCACCAGTTTGGGTACACAGAGCCTATGCTCTCTACAAATTTGTCCAATAGCCAGAAAAGGCTCCCACCTTGTCAAAGTTTCTTCTCCCCTCTCTGTGTTCCAAAACCTTAGTGAATAACAGAATACATGCCTTGGGAAGGAAGATGTGTGGGTTAAGTCACAAGATTTTTACTAGAATACATTCTGCTGTTTAGTCTATATGACTTTCTGAATGTGTTTGTTTCCCCGTCTATAAGATTCCTATAGATTCATTGACAATGTTTTGAGAGCGAAAGAAGCAATTCCTGCTGCAGAGAGAGAACTGTGGTTGGATCCTGTTGCCCAGTTTCTGGATCTCATTGTCCTCCCTGTGCTAAAATGACAGAACTGGTAAGAGAATCATGTAATTATTTTTAAATCACAGAATAGTATCATACAGTTATAGGCCTCTCCTAAACTTAAAATTAGCTCCTATTTGGGTTAAATTTCTTTTTTTATTACAAAGGACTATCAATACACACAAAAATAATAGAGCTTTTTGTTCCCTTAATTTCTTATAAATTCCCAATCAATACTAGATTGCCTCCATTTCTCTGTCTACAGGTCAGAATCCTCATCCATCTGAGCTGTTCTGAATCCAAAGACTGAGCTGTCTGTATTAGCTAGTTTAAAAACTATGCAGCAATTTTGTTAATGGCATTTTGTGGTTTCTATTCAATATAATAAGAGGAAAGGCAAGGATTCTGAGTTTGGTTAGAAGATGCAAGAAGCATTTTCCCATAGTTCTAAGTCCAAGTATCTATGGGGTCCTCCACATAAAGATCCTGATCCTCTTTATTATTTTCCACAAGGAAAAACTGTGACCTCGATGAGAAATTCAATTATAGCTTCATTGCAGGGGATATTACTCACATCCTCATGGCAGCTGCTCTTTTAGAAAAGGGCCTGGATACTTTGACATACTTTGCTAAGGTGCAATGGTCAGGAGCCAATAATCCCCATAAAATCCAAGTTCCTGTAATTAAAAAAAAAAACGGAAATACCAGAGGTCTCAGGGAGTTTTCAGGAAGCTCTCTCATAATGAGAAGTAGTACAGCATGATGGACAAAACTGTCCCAAAGTCAGGAGAGCAGGATTTGAAGTCTGCTTATCCTGCTTTGTGCTGCAAACTTGACAGCCAGTCTTTGTAGTAACTATTTCTTGATCACAAAAGCAAGTCTCCACAATATCCAAAATGCCTACAACTCCAATGAGCAATGTTCTTTTTCATTACAACTGTCGTTAAATACATGAATCTAGAGGAAATGTAATACAGGAGAAAACAGTTTGACCTTCTCAGTTTGTTTCAATTGCTTCCTAAAAACATACACCTTTAAACCACAGAGACAAAAATCTTTAATGGTGTTAACAAAGGCTCTATAACTATTTTCTCTCTTCCTGCAAATGTGGGAGGAAGCTATCTGCACTAGGCTGATTTTGCCCACTACTGAACCAGAAGAGATCCAGAGACTGTCTGAACACCTATCTAAGAGATCCTGCAAAGAAGCTTGAGAGATGACATGAGAGATGAGGTTTCTATATCTGGTACATTATCTGTTCATGTATAAAAGCCTTAGTGTCTACACAGATGTCATATTTTAGGAAGGAGCGAACATTCTTTGGCTAGTTTAAAAGCTATGCAGCAATTTTGTGGTTTCTATTTAATAGAATAAGAAGAAAGACTCAAGGATTCTGAGTTTGAGATGGCAATACCCCTGAGTGTAAACATACTGATCAATGTATGTTAAGTGCATGACTTCTCATACATTACTCACTGTATCTCTCAGGTTACTCATAACATGAACAATTAATTTGGTCAGGATCAAAGATTTATCAACATATTAAAATAATAAGATAAGAATTTAAGTATAGAGAGTCATCACATAGAAAGGTTGATATTTATTTAAAGTCTTGATTTACACCAAATAATGTTACTATTTGTAAATTCATATTAACAAAAAAATAAAACTAAAATATTATAGTCAGCTGCATACCCACCAGTGCATTAATATTTTGATGAGATTCCTAATATTCTTTTTTATTTATGTGGATCTTGTTTTGTTTTTTAACACAAATAGAACATATACACATATTGTTGTTTAACTTGATTTTCTCACCATGCTAAATATTGAACATCATCACATAGCCCAGAAATTTTTCTTAAGAATGGTAAATTTTATACCAGTGCTCTGAAGTAACTAGAGCTTCCTTTGAGTCGTTTATGGGATTTTCAAGGTTTGAATTGCAACTGAGTAGAGAGACTTCCCTCCCTCCCCCCTTCAGTGCAACTCCCACCTTCATCTATCAGATCTTTTTTTAAAAAAAAAATGTTTTGCTTTTAATAAACTTAAGTATTTAAAGGGTTCTGTTGCTAAAAAAGAATAATTGAAAATTACTGCCCATACTGTTTTAATATTTGCAGATTTTAGCACACAAATATATATCATAGATTTATGAATACAGCTCTTTAGAGAAAGTAGGAAAGATTCAGACTTCCTGGGCTTGAAATTCAACTGTAATCTGACCACCTAACCTTGGTGACCATGGTTGTTTTAAAATACCCACAAATTCTTTGACAATCTTGCTGTAAAGATAAATATAGATAGTAATCAAGAACCCATTTTAATCAGAATGCCTTCAATTGCAATGACAAAAAATCTAAACTAAAGCATCTATGCAAAAACTGAAAAAATAACTTATTCATTAGCTTACACATGAATCTATTCATATCAGTGTCAGGCTAGGTTGGATTCAGATACTCATCAAATCTCTGTCTTAGCCCTCCATCTCTCAGCCATCCTTTCTTCCATTCTATTTTGTTTGCAAACAATCTATTTTCATGCTAAGACCCCTGAAATTTCCAGAATTATATGTTTATCTCTAGCAGCTTAATCTGAGTTCCATTTTATAACCAGATCATAACTCTGAAAATAAAGCAGATAGGGAATTTACTAAAGGACGTGTTTATAGGCTATGGAATTATTGAAAAGACTAGAAAACCATGTCCACAGTCAAGTTTCCCACAAGAATGATCTAAAGAAACTGTCATCCATCCTCCCACTCTACAAACAACACAGTGTGCTTTTGTTGATCGAGAAGCCAGAGTTCAAATGCTGTTGATATAGAAAGGCATTCCAAGGATCAAAATTCAATCATGTAGCCACTGTGCTCCCAAAACTTTGACACCCTATTTGCTCTCCTCACCAATCAAACAGACCCCCAGAAATTTCCTCTGTTATTGATGTGCAGGAAGGAGTCTTTGGTATCATATCTGAGAGCCCTGGTCTCCATGGCATGACTGCGTCCATAGAGATCCAGACACATAACATTCCCTGATTGTAACAGTCAGGTTTTATCATGACTAATATTAAAGTCTTATGTCCACCAGATAACTTTTTAATCATATCTTCCTTGACTACAAGGAGAGAATAAACTCTTTATTCTGTGAATCATCTACTTCCTTTCATAGTTACTTTTTCATTTTAACAAGTTCACATTCTGATATCTTCTGCAGTCTCCTGGACAGTTTAGGTTTAATCAGTGCCATCGGACCACTGAAAATTGTTCCTCTATCAGCTCATTAACAAACACTGAGCTATCTGGGGATTTCTAAACTGAGATCTGGAACTAAGTCCTACATTGACCACAATTACAAACCAAAGCAAAAAGTTGGGTAAAAAAGATGAGAAATCACAGTTTACTAAGAAGAAAGAATTGGGTATAGCTGATATTACAAGGTGAATTTTGACATCCACCACTGTGTAGATGACCCAACCATCTGAAACCTACTAAGGTGCATCTTCTCAGATCCCAAATTAGATATGAACGTACCTCAATCAGTGAAATATTCTTCCCATCTTAGCTCTCAATTTTATGGTGAACAAATAGTGTGTATGTGTGTGTGTGAGTGTTCACCCAAGTGTGTACATTGGTATCTACTGAAAAATAACTGATGGTTGAAAGTTGAACTAATACCAGCCCATATTTGTCACTTGTAGTGGACAACTTGAGACATGTCAATCAAATAAGTAGAAAGGGGAGGCAGAGTCAGGATCCTTTGCAACTTGTGTTATATCCTGGGCCTGGTCCATAGAACATCCTGATATGGGTATAAGAGACTACATCCTCATCTAATTCACCCCCCTGGTTGTTTCCATAATACTCAATTTAAGGCTTTCACACTCTTTCTAATATCCCAGACTTAATAGGGCACAGTGTTTCAACATCAAGTCATTCACAAAAAGAAATTTCTCAGTGCATGTTGCCACAAAGCAGATAATAATTTATTAACTAACTTAACAATGGCTATGTGCCTTCTATGTATCATATAGTTATGGTTGACAGTTTTAACTAGAACAACAGGGACAGAGTAGAAGAGTACTGTTTTTAAAAGGGGGTCACAGACTCTAGAAGATGATATGAAAGGACAAGTTTCTCTAAATATGAGTGAATAGAACATCTCTTTACATTTTAAAGGCCAATTTTTATATCTTTTTTATGAGTTGTCTGTTTCTGTTTCTGGTGTTCCCTCAGTTTTCCGACAATTCTGGTCTTCTTCCCCTCTTTTTCTCTCTTGCTTCTTTAAGTACAAGTATATTTTAGATTTACAAATAACTTGAAAAGACTGTATAGAAAGTTCCATATATCTCACAGCTCACATCCAGTTTGCCCTACTACCAGCATCTTATACTAGTATGGTACACTTCTTACAATTAATGAGCTAATATTGAGACCTTATTATTAAATACATAGATTATTCACATTTCCTTAATTTTTACCTAAAAAGTTTTCTATCCTTGAATCACATTCAGGATAAAAGTTTTTATCTCCTTCAGTTCCTCTTGGCTATGAGGCTTCTCAGGCTTAACATGTTTTGAGTGACCTCTACAAGATCTGTCTTGAGAACTGGTCAGGTATTTTGCAGAATACTTCACCACTGGCAATTATTTTATATTGTACTGCAGTTATGGGTTCTGGGGTGAAAAATCACACAGAAAAAGTGTCATTTCCATCACACCATATCAAGGGTACATATTAATAGTAAATGAGCTTTGAAAATGGGCATTGACCTTATTTATCTGGCTGAGGTTATGTCTATAAGAATTCTCTTTTATAGGTTACCCTTTCCCTCCTACTTTCAAGCAGTACTGTTTAGAAGGAAGTTACTATGCTAACTTGCCTAGAGAGGAATGGGGGAGAATCTACATCAATTATTTATCTACCTGGGAGATTTATCTCTTCTTTCCCATTTATTACTTTATCTAACCTGTTACTTATTTATATCACTATGGATTTAAAGATAGTTATTTTGTACTCTGGGCTATAAGCCAATGCTCCCCCCCCCCTTTTTTTTGGCTCAAATTGCTCTGGTATCGTTCAGTGAAACCATTGGGCATGGAGGTTTCGATTTGAGGAAGATTTTTAATTATTTCTTTAGTAGATATAAAACATATATTTCATAATTTAAGGCATTTTTATTTTGTTCAAATTATGGAGTTCGCATATGTAAAGGATTTTTTGTAGTCATCCTTCACCTTTTTATTTTTTCAGAATATATAAACATCCTTCCATGGGCTCCCTGATATCGAAATTTAGTGTCCTCTATTTTTCTTTGTCATTCTTGTGAGGGCTTTATCAATTTTATAAACTTTTTCAAAGAAAAAAATTTTTATTTTAATTGATATCTCTTTATTTTTGTTTGTTTGATGCCACTGAATCCTAGACCTCATTATTTCCTTGTGCTTGCTTTCAATTATTTTGTTTTTAAACTTCAGGTGAAAATTTATTTATTTGAAACTTATTTTCATATATAAAAATCTAATACTATTTCATTACTACAAATTTCCCTCTAAGTAATGCTTTAGTGTGATCTTACATATTTTGCCAAGTTAGAGTTTATCTTTTTTAATTAAATTTTTTAAATTTCCCTTGAGAATTACTTTGACTGGTGGATTTAACAGTGCATTTTAAATTCAAGTGTTTAATGGTTTTCCTATCATTTTTTCTTTTGATTTTTACTTTAACCCCATTATTGTCAGAAAATATATTTTGCATGACTTGAATTCTCTTGGAGCTATTTAATTTGGTTTATGACCCAGTAAATGGTGTATCTTGAGATATGTGCACTTCAAAAGAATGTGTACCCTGCTGTTGTTGACTGGAGTCAACAATATGTTGACTCCAGTTAGATAGAATGTCAGTAGACAGAATTCAGGTTTTCTCCATTCTTGCTGGTCTTCTACTCGGTCTTTTATGTTGCAAGGAGAGTTTGAAGTTATACCTTTCTTAAGTGACAGAACTTCCAAATTACAGCGTTTCACTGTCTACCCAGAGGTCACTTTCTCTAGTTTCTTTGTAGTCAAATATGAACATGTGGTCATGTGGCAAAGGGATGTGAACTGAAATGTCATCTTCTAAACAAAAAAAATGGAAACTTACCACCTTCCTCTTTATTTCACTGAGAAATGGGAAGAACTAGAGCAAAACCATTTTCCTCCCACAGATGGGTATCACATGTTGAGGACAGTAAAATAGTTTCATACTTCCCACCTATAAACTGTTATGTGAGGGGAAGAGTGTGCTTTTATTTCATTTTAAGTAAGTATTGGGTAGATTACTACTGCTTATTTTATATGATAATTAACAATAAATGAATCTGATTTATATATTTTATCATAGATAAAAGTAAAAAAAAACTATTGAAAAAGTTGATGAACAACTTCGGTAGATATATGTAAGTGTAAAACTATGTTTTCATATAAGTATTAAAATGTATAAATACATGTAAGTGGTTACTAAAATTATAAAGAATATGTAAATGAATACTCTATGAAGATCAGAAGATACACCTAAGGAAGTAGGAAAAAAATGAGTTTAAGGGACTCAATATAAATACTGATATATTTATATCAATATAAATATAAATATAAACTACTCAAGGGACTTTATATGTGCTATATTTTCTTTAATTTTTAAAATACTAAAGCTAACATACATTTTGCAATTATGTATGTGAAACTTGATGGTAAACATGTATATTCATGAAAAACTTCTATTTGTTATATTTTAAATATTTCACATCTAAACTGTAATTTTGAATTTTTTAGAAAATAAGTTTTCTGGCAGAAAGTTGCATTTGTTTTGAAGAAAATATAGGACTGATGAAATCAGTTTATGGATCTATATCAGTTTCCATTTGTTACTGTAACAAATTCCTACAAAATTAGTGGCTTGAAACAATAAAGATTTATTGTGTTACTCTTGATCCTCATAACATAAAATAGATTTCACAGGGCTAAAATGAAGAGGTTTGAAGGTTGTTTCTTTTCTGGATTTTGTAAAGGAGAATCTATTTTTGTTTCAGATTTTCCAATTTTAGAGGTTACCCATATTCATTGGATCATGATGTTTTCCCACTTCATTTATTCATGTACTTAATAAAATTAAGGTAATTTTATTACTTATGACTGAGGTAACATTAACCCACCCCCCAACCCCTTGTCAGGTAATACCATGGTAGTGCACCCACTACCAAATCACCCACAGTCCACCAGCATATTCCATTGTGTCTCATTTCCTCATTGTTCCTGCCTCTCTTCCATCTCCTCCAACCTCTGGATCCTTCATGTCTATATCAACTGTTAAGGGTTAGTTTTGACAATTTTTTAAAAGGGCCTTTAGTTTGGATTCTTTATATTGCACATGTTAGTGAGACCATCTAGTGTTTATCTTTCTCCTTCTGATTTATTTCACTTAGTGTTATTCTTTCTAGCTCCATCCATGTTGCTGCCAATGGTATAAAGTATCCTTTTTGATGTCTGAGTAATGTTCCATTTTGGACCACTTAGGCTGTTTCCACAATTTACCTATTGTAAGTAGTGTTACTATTGACTATTAAATAAAGCTTACTAAGTGAACATGGGAGTCAAGAATCCTTAAAAATTAATACTTTCAAAAATTTTGGTAGATGCCAAGGGATAGAATTACCATATCATATGGCATTTTAATTTTTTTGAGTTACCACCATACAGCCCTCCATAAAGGTTGATTCAGCCTGCATTCTACCAGCAATGTGAGAGGGTTCCCTTATATACACATCCTTGCCAGCACTTGTTGCTTCGGTCTTTTTGATATGGGCCATTGTCAGAGATGTATCTCACTGTAGTCTTGATTTGCATTTCCCTGAAGCTCAGCAATGATAAACATTATTTCAAGTGTCTGATGACCATTTGTGTGTGTGTGGTTTTTGGGGGGAGGGATAGGTGAGGAGAGGAGAACTGCTGATTTAGCACTTTACTGTCTTTGTTTCATTGTTTGAATTCTTTGTGGATATTCAAGATCAATCCTTTGTCAGAATATGGCATGCAAATATTCCCATTCAGTTGGGTGCCCTTTGTTTTGTTTTGTTTTCCTCAAACACCTCTGCCTTTTCATTTTAGGTTTTCCATTTTATGGTTTCCTTTATTGGGCAGAAGTTTTTTAATTTGATGGAGCTCTAGTTGTTTATGTTCTCTTTACCTCCTTGCTGTCAGAGACAAATCCCTAACGGTATCACTAAAGCTTAATAGTGAGTGTTTTGCCTGTGTTTTCTTCTGTGTACTTTATGGTGTCAGGCTTTTTAATTTAAGTCTTTTATCCATTTTGAATTGATTTTTTTTGGATGACGTGAGGTGATGGTCTAGTTGTATTCTTTTGCATGCAATGTCCAGTTTTCCCAGCACCATTCATTGGGAGGATATTTGTGTTCCAGTGAATGTATCTTCCATGTCTTTAAAGTTGGGTTCTAGTGATTTTCTTTCTCTTTTGTATTATTCTCCTAAGCATTCATTTGAATTCCCTTTTTGTTTGTTTGTTTTTGTTTTTGTTTTTTTTCATTTGGTTTGGCGCCCAGGTACTGTATGTGGGTTCTTCCCCCTTAAGTGGCAAGGAATCTCACCAATCTGGGCAGGTACCTTGTGGTTTTACCAGATGTCATGAGATCTAGGACTATTCTGGAACCTCTTGCTGTGCAGGTCAAAGGCCTTGTCTACATGTTGGGCACTGGTGGGGGTTTGTGAAAAGTTATGAGGACAGGGGCTGCTCTGTTATCTTCTCCGCATGGATCCAAGATCTTCTCGTCTCTGTCTTTAAAACCAGCAGCAACACACCTTTTCCAGAATGTCTCCTTTGCTTCCCTCTTCCCACTTGAGAACTATGTAGTTAATTGGATCCACATAGTATAATATCTTCATCTTTAAGTCAGCTAATTAGCAATCTTAATTTTACCTGTAACCTTCTCTCTTATCTTGTAACAAAAAATAAAAGGGCTTAGGGATTGTAATGTGGGCAATTTTGGGGGTGTCATTATTCTACCAGTCAGAGCCCAGAAGTACTTTTGGTTGACAAGCATTAGAAAATGTCACTAATTTAAGCAGATAAAAAAATGTATGACAGGAAGGGATGGGCACATGAGATTAAAATGATGGTTCATGGATGACAAGGTGGTAGGAGAACGTTGGTGTATACAACAATTTTTTAATGTTTATATATATATATGTGTGTGTATATATGCATAATCAATTAAAAACTAAAACTATAAAAAAGAAATGTATGACATAAAGTTTAATAGAATTACCAGAAAAATGGAATAATTTTCTATTGGAGAGTGTTTGAAATAGAGTAATTCTAGAAATCTACAAAGTAGGAATAATGGTAAATAATTTTAATGGACAATGGTATCTTGATCAGTCATCTTGGAGTATGTTTTATGATTATGCTACCACAGGATCCAGGTTCCAGAAAAAGATACAAGATGACTGATTTACATTGAGCAGTGTATACACTCCTATTCAGATTTGGGATGAACATTTTGATTAAAGAAGCCCTACAGACTGAAAGCAAAGAGAGGAAGTCATTTTTCAGTGGAATAAGTATTCTTAAAAGAATGAAAAATATGAGTTAACAGGCAACACAAGAGATATGCAAATATAGTAAGGAAGCAATAGGTTCAACTAGGTTGTAATGGAATCATAAATAACATATTTCATGACTAAGTTTAGTTTGGCTAGCATGGAGTACGCAGATACCACTCACAGGATAACAACAGAAAAATAAGCTTTGCTATATAGAATGTCCCAGAACATCCAGGTGAAATATTTTATCCAGTGTCACAGTGAGTGGGAATATGTAACTATCATATGTTTTTGGATAAAGGAATAATACAATTAGCACTATAATTAAGAAGTCCCAGGATAATGACTGAGAGCAAATTGAATAGAGCTTTAGATTAAGATATACAATATGCCACTACCATCTAAGAAGAAATCTTAGAGATTTTCCCCACTCTCTCTTGTGTTAGAAACTGAATATATAGTGAGTGAAAGAATAGTTTAATTTCCTAGAAATCAATAATTTCTTCAAATCTTTAGGGAATGAAACTAGATTCAAGATGTTATGTGATGACATGTCTAAAATCCACTACAGACTCAGCATAACTTCCTGTAATGACAATGACAGAAGCAAGTATGAACAAAACCTTCTTTATTACACTCTTCATTTTTGTCTATCAGACCCCATAATTATCTATCTCATTAGTCTTCCTTTTTGGTAGTTATTTTTACCCAGTCATTCAATAAAGGTATTATACATTCAGCCAAGCTACATTCTTAACTAGAATATGCTTCAGATAAAAGTGATAGGTGAATTTTTAAGAAAGTAATTTAAAAAATCACACATTTGAAAATTTATACTTGGGTTTCATGAAGAGAGATTATTAAAATAAGTTATTTGAAGATTAAAAATGTTTGCAACTTACTCATATAGTGAATATAAAAAAGGATTCCTGGTTAAACAATTCCTCAGGATACTGGAAGCCATGTGAAGCATAAGCTGTGAATCTGAAAAGGAATGTAAAGTATTAACAAGTACTATCAATGTACTGTCATCATTGCCTAGAAATATTTTTCCCTTGCTTCTGAAACATCATCCATTTTTATCTGTATTATAACAGCTCCTCTTCTGTCTCCCTTGTTTTGCTGGCCAGTGGAATATATGAGTCATTTCACCATCTGGGCTAGAGGAAAGGGAGATGTATAGCTGAATAAAGCTGAATATTATCTGCATAATGATGGCTCTGCAGTCCAAAATATCACTCTTTCTCAGTGTCCTCATCTACTCTTAGTCTCTCTCCAGAACAAAATTAGGGGTTATTCTACAAAACCAATTTCTGACTACTTATTCTCAACTCTAGTTGGGAACATTTTTAGACTTTGGCAATAGTGAACCCAAGGAGCAATGACTTTTCAAAGGTTTGATAAGAACTGAAAAGACTGGATTAAGTTAATTTACAAAACATATAGTACCATATTTTAAGTGCTACTCAAAATTTTAAAAGTAGGTAATGTTATACTTTGCTTAGAGGTGGAATTAGAGTTATGCAAATATTTCAAATTTTCAACTTGCATATGTGTATACTCTGATAAACACTAAGATACAGGGCTGGAAAATACACACGCACACATACATATTACCCTCAGATTTTATAGATGAGTGGGCTCACACAAATAGACCATCTATTGTATAAATATATTTATATACTTCTCTTATATATAAGTGGATTCCTAGAAATATGAGACATGTAATGAAAACATGATAATACAGATAATCAAATTTTGTTTCAGATTAGATTATTTACTTTTCCTATGGAATTAATATAAGCCATGTGGTTTAGTGTTCTATATTGTATTTCTATATAGTGGTTTATGCTCTATTTTCAATATATGGATAAAAATTTCAGAAATCTGAAGAAACAAACCTACTAATAGAACAGTAGCCTGTGTACTGGCAAGCACTGCTTAGAAAAGATGACAGAGGCTATGAAGAATCTGTTGATCAAGTTATGTAAAGGATGATTGAAGGTCAGTATGAAAAACAGATTACAATGAGTGCAGAATGGAGCTATTTTGCAAAGTCTATAACATCAAATGATTAGTGAAATGATAAAAATCTGAAGATTTATAACAAAGATTGATAAACCTAAAGTCTCAGAAATTTAGAGCTGATGTAGATCTTATTAAGACAGTTTTGTCCAACTATTTAATTTTACAAAGATAATAATATGGTAAGTTCTTCTAGTTCATGTAATTAATCAATAGCATAATCAGTATTAAGACTAAAATCTCACAACAGTTTAATGTTCTTTCTCCATTACCATATAGCATTTCCATTTCATGTGACTTTAAATTTAGGAAATGCTGCTATCACCATCATCATAATTAATCATTAAAATTACTGACATTTATTGAAAACACTGTTTTCAATATACTGTTTGATTATCAAATATACTGTTTAATTATCTAATATTAAATTATCTTCTTATGTTTCACAATAATACTACATAACAGGTGTTGTAATCCTCATTTTTTCAGATGTAGAAAACAAAAACTAAAGAGGTTACCCATTTAGTAAGCTGCAAAGATAGTTATCAAATATTGGTCTAGATGAAATGTTTAAGTAAAACTTTTAATGACTGTTCAATAACTAGTCATCAGATCTAGGATTCATGGGTAGATACTGTAAGAAGGAATATCTCACCTTATGTTAGGAAATTTCTAACATTTTGCTTCTAGCAATTCATAATTGGAATAAAAATCCATTTATTGAGCTCAACCAATACTGTCAATGTTGAAATGGATCTTAGAGAAAAAATATCTGCATTGAGTAAGAAAATAATCAATTGATATCAACTCTTTCTTATAAAACTTCAGACTTTATATTTTCACAAATCATCTGATGTTATAGATCTCATAAAATATCTCTTTTTTGCACTCATTGCAATTAGAAGAATGTATTTTCTGATTATCTCTAGATATTTACATTTCTAAAAGCTATGCTGAACCTTGGTTCTGGATGTTGACCATGTGCTCTGAAGGACATTTGTCATATGTTTTAAATGTTTAGAACCTAAACCTCTTTCCTGTTTGAGGAATTCCCCAATATACAAATCTTAAGGGCAGACAGAACTTCTATTATCATAGCAATAAATGCTGAAAACCTGCTTTTGGCACATGACTGGGAATTCAGTGTTCAGACACACACTCCGGAACTTTGACTCAGAAGCTAAGGATGTAAAGAAGCAATGTCAGCAGAGAACTCATTTGGCAACAACAGCAACTAATTTTGAGTGACAGAGTTGCCAGGAATATCATCCTAAATTGGTGTAGGCTGTATTTTTCTGTTCTGGGGGTGATAGCACTGTACTCACCAACCTGTTTATCTGGCATATCTCAGGCTATGATCCTGCATGCCCAGTCTCCGTTCCTGCCAACTTCCCAGGCTCGTTACTCCAGTCTTCTCCACATTTTCAAGAACTCCCAATATCTTTGTAATAATTCCCTTTTCTTCTTCTTCAATTCATCAGTTTTGGTTAATTACATTCTAAACTGGTATGGTTCCGTCATAAGGAAACAGAATCCCTCACTTTCAGTCTAACTATATAGTTTATTTCTCTTATAAGTATGAGATTCATTCAAAATTAAGTGAATCCCTACTGTTTTTAGTATTCTGTGCTAGATAGTGCACATAATCAGGCATATGATACACAGAATGTCCTCTAGGCATTCTGCACAGTATTTTATTTCAAAGAATATGGCCAAAACAGCAAGATACCTCTTCTTTCTTAAGTTGCATGAAAATAATATGAAATAAAATTTAAAAATAAGTCCTAAATTGCAAATAAAATGGGAGGAAGGCCATGAGTGAATGAGAAATTTTTTTGAAGTACTATCTCAATGCTAAATAATTTATACTAACTAAAGGACAGATTTTAAGGGCTGTACAATTAAAGATCATCTAATTGTATCATTTCATAGGAATGGATCTTAGAGAAGTTAGGTAATTTGTCCAATATCACCCATCTGCTTGCTACTTACAGAGGCATATTCTTTCATTAATTCAGTGACTTCAAAATAAAAAGCATCATATCACTCTTTTTTCAAATGGAATTTTATAATCAAATCCATACAAATAAAGCAAAGCTGAAGGAGAAGGCATTAAGGTTCCTATAATCTTCTGTATGAGAAACATAGTTCAAGATTTTACAATATCAAATATCTTTCAGCTTATTTGCAAAAGTATATGTAGCTATAATCCATGTTGAGTGTTTGCAGATACCCTATCCCATTCAAACTTTCCATCAAGGTTATATGATGGGTACTATGGATTAAGTCCATTTTACCAATGAAGAAATGAAGGCGTAGAATGTGTAAAGAGCTTGGACAAGGAACCACTGGCAATACCAGAACTTGAATCTATTTTGATAAAGATGAGAACGGAAGTATCACACTCCCATACTTCAAACTATACTATAAAACTATAGTACACTGAAAGCTGTGTCTACACAACTCCTGTCTAGTTGGGCAGAGCTGCCCACTGTGGCTCTAGGAGTGACAGGCAGTGCACAAGTTTGCTTTGGTCACTGAGGCCCACTGACCACCCTTTGCTTCTCCTTTCTCAGTAGTTACAAATGATCCCATCTACCCGCAGAGTTCCCTAGACATAACAGCCAACCTCCCAAAGTTCCCCCACCCTCTGATGGAATTTTTTGTTCAAATACTACCAGTTGTATCTTTTTGTCACCAGAGTAAGCTCCAAATGACAGATGAGGGCCTCTTTCTTCCCTGACGTATCTGGTGCCCAAAGTGTAGTTGGCTGGTCCTCACAGGTTATTGCCTCCTCCATGAGGTCTTGTCCCTCAGCTCCTTTGCAGTTGCAGCATCTCCAGTGTCATCCTTGGCTCCATTTGCAGAACCATCTGCTGGCTTATGCCACTTAGCGTGTACTCTCTGTGTCCAGCTGTCCTTCAATCTATACCATTTGTAGCCCAGGTAGCCAGGCAGGCAGTGCAGGGAGCTGGCAGGCAGTGCAGGGGGCAGGCAGGCAATCAAACCTTCCAACCCCCATGAATCTTCAAGCTCCTTCTCTGGTCTCTCTTTCTGGGGTGTTCTTTCCTGGCATCCCCCCTCTCTGGTATTCTCTTCCCAATGTTCTCCCCCTCTACCCTGGGTGATATTGCCCTTCCTAGGCCCAGGAGTGCCCATTTATGCATGCACATGTGCATTAGGTCCAGATGTGTACTATTACAGGGAGGTACAACACCATAGGTGCTGGTCATAGAGGCTAATGGCAGAAGGGGGTTGTAAAACCTTAATAATTTATTTACCCTACAGGAAGGTTGGGGCTGGGGGAAAAAGTGGCAAGGCAGCACAATGGACTCTGGTACATTATGTTTGATTTGATAGTGAGTGTATTATGGTAACTAATAATGAAGCATTATGATCCTACACCCATGAACTGTATGTAGTGTTACAAAGCAATGTTACCTTGATAGTAACTAATGCAATTTTAAAAAATAGAAAAAATTATAAAATTATAGACACAAAAGACAAGGGAAATACATTGAAACTCTCCAGGGAGAAAAAAGCAGTTCACTTGCTATATCATTTAGAACCATTTTCAGAAAACTTAATACATTCTAGTATGTTTAAGCAGGAAAAAACCTTTACTATAAGATATAAAATGATTGGGAACACTGATGAAATAGACTAATTTGGGCTTCCAATAACTATCTCCACAGTCACACAGCAAAACTGGGCCAGCAAGAGAATTTTCTTCCTTGTTGGAGTATCAAGAGTTTTTTGTTTGTTTCAGTTCATCACAGTAATTCCCAGTTCCAAGGCATCAAATCCATCACAATCAATGCAAACAAAATGGATGTCTTCCTGCCTAACTCTGGGCTACCACAGAACTTAAAACCAGATGCTGGAATTGCCACAGTTCATGGAGATCATTCCAGTTCCTCTAAATTGAACTCAGCAGAAATGACCAAAATAGTCAAAAGGTAACTTTGGCTTGTTACATTCACTTTCACCTTGCAAATATCAAGCAGGTGTCCTTCATTAATATTCTCTGTCATAATCCATCCCATCCATTCTCTTTATCACACTTAAGCTTACTACAGAAACAACAGCACTTCATCTCTCCAGGAAGGGAATCAGTCTAATCTAATCAGTGTGATAACTATGCAACCCTATGTCTTGAAATCCAGTGCTCTTCAAACCCTAGACTGCATCAAATTCATCTATGGTGATCATTATCAGTGTGCTATGCCCCAGTGTTTTGAGTCAGTAATTTAGTAAGTCTGGGGTGCCTTCTGAAAAGTTGCACTTACAAGCCTCTAAGTGATATTGATGCTACTGTCCAGTTTGTTTGAGAATGTCAAGTATAACAAGCAACCTAGACAAAACTGTGTTCACAGTCAGAATTGAGAAGACACTTAAAATCTATTTTTTCAACCAGCTCAAGCCCCTTTGGCCTCACTCTGCACTCAGCCAATCAAATTTCTTTAATTATTTGGTGAAGAGTCTCAGAACAAATGGAGCAAACACTTAAATCAAAGGTGACCAGCTGCTGCTAGCATAGGTCATTGTATTATAAAGAAGTGTCTATCTCCAAGGTATCCTTTCTTCTAGATGACCTTAAATATTGAGCTACTTGATAAAATGTTAGGTTTTATCTTACATCATCTAGCATTGCTTAATTAATGCAAGATTCCTTACAACAAATTGTTTTATAGACATGGTTCTGGCTTAGCTATTGAGCTAACAATGATGCAACTGATGTTAGAAGCTAGATAGATGGCCATGGATGCTAAACTTTGGTTAAAAAGCTGCTATCACCATGGTAATTTGGTAAGCAGATAAGGAGCTTGCTATCTATTAACTCCAGAAAACTGTTTTAAAGAACAATGTTAAGCTGGGCATGGTGGTGTGTGCCTGTAAGCAACAGCTTACGGAGTCGTGGCTGAAACCCCAGTTCAAGTCTCACCTGGGGCAACATAGTGAGACCTAGTCCCCAAAAAATAGCTGGGCGTGGTGACATGTGCCTGTTATCCCAGCTACCTGGAAAGCTGAGGCTGGGGATTGCTTGAGTCTGTGGTACCCTGGGCAACGTAAGCCTGCGATTCCACAGGCAAAAATAGCAAGACCTAGTCTCAAAAAATAAATAAATAAAAATAAAAACAATGTTAGAGTACCAGTCATGAATTAGGCATGTACCCGGAACCCCAATTGGCCTGAGCTTCGGCAGGAGGCCCCAACACACCCCCAAAGCAGCATAGACTGAAGGCTGGGGGTGGGTGCCAGGAAGAGATCCCAGGGGAATTCCTCCCTCCAGTTTACTCCCACTTTAATCAGATAAGCACAAGGCACAGAAAATCTGGCTGTCTAACCCCAGATACCAGGAGAGGATAAGGACAAATCAAGGTCCTGGACACAGTCATCACCTGGGACAGACCCAGACATGGTCGAAACCATGAGAGCTAGAACTTTGAGATGAGCGGGTATGGTCCTCATAGGTATACGAATCAATCAGGCTTTTAGTGCCACAAGTCTCTGTGGCTACCACCTGTGACCTTGATAGTGCTAATTCAGAAAGTCCTAGGAGTACAGGAACAGAGCACACACATGTACACCAGGGCCCAAGGAGCATGGGTGTGCACAAGTGTCAGTTTGCACACCTGAGCCTAGAAGTAGGGATAAAGATTTGTGGGAATCTGAGAGGTGAGGCTCTGTTGCATCCCAGCCCCCTGCTTTGCCTGCCTGCCTAGCCTGCCTGGCTGCACCACAGCACTCTATCACAGAGCTCCAAGCCTATTTCAGGGGACTGGGGAACCAAACTCCTGGTCTAAAGATACATAAAACATGAGTGAGTCTTCCTCCTTTTCCAAAGGAGGGAGGAAAACCTCAGTGCTATGACTGGGGTCCCATGGCAGGACTGGAAAGCATAAAAATAGTTGAGAGGAACTGGACCAACCACCTGGAGAAGTCCGCCCATTGGGGAACCTCTACACCTACAGTGGATGGGACTTGGGTTCCCAATTTTAGGTGCCAGCACTATAAGACCCAGAAGCAGCATCATATGACAGACATTGGAGTGGAGGGGACAGCCATTATGAATAAGGAGGCATGGAACCCAGAAACCACAGTGATTTGGAGAAAGGAAATGGTCTCCACCATAGAAAACACCAAAATCAAGGAGTGCAGAGAACCATTCCACATACCTGCCCTACAACAGGTTCCTGACATGCTTAGCCTGGCTACCTGTCTCACAGTTACTCCTGGAGATTTGAGTAGCCTGATCTGCTGGATCTCAGGAGCAGAGGTCATCACCTAGGAAAAGAGCGTTGTTCCAGGAAAAAGACAAGTCCAGTGGGCCAGTCATTAACTTTCCACTTGTAGAGGGAGAGTTGAAGTGATCACAGTGGGGAAGAGAGTTAGCGGGAGCAAGGTGGCAGCAGGTGAATGCTTTATTGATGGGAAGGCCATCAAGACAAAGATAACCAAAATTGTAAGAAAATAAGATAATTTTAAAAATTAAAACCATGAAAACAGAATGTTAAAAGTTTTCTGTTGTTATTATGGATTAGCAAAGTCTGAGATGAAAGAGATGAGCTTATGAAATGACTGCAAATAGAAATGAAGGAGAGAAATTTCAGAAGTTTGTTTGTGCATATAACTGGAAAAGTGGGCTTTTACTGGACCTTGCACTTATGAGGCAAGATTAAGTTTTGACCAAAGATCAAGTAAGATTAATTTTTATGGAAAAAAAATCATTTTAAGTATGATTTAAGTAGCTTCCTGATTCAACCATGATGGTCTTAAGATAGTCACCATGAAATTGAAGGAGACATGGAGGTTAGAAAGCAAAGAATTAAACCAGATTTGAGAAGGAAATCTAGGAAATAACTTTGGATATAGTTAATGGCTCGTAAAAACTGCCTGGAAGAAAAAATATCCAAGTGTAAGATTTGGAAACAATTCAAATTGATAAATGAATTTCCCTATTCAAACACTGTAACAACCATATGATGGATTTCTGTTTACAACCACAATCGATTAACTTCTGTAAGACGAACATCCTCAGGAAAGCAACTATAAAAACTGGGAAATTGTGTAAAAGAAATGTATGTAGGCATTGAGGGTAAGCAATGCATGTAGGACTTTTGGGCTTATACTTCTTGATTCTTGAGAGAAATGAAACTCAAGGTGGGCTCCATACTTATGCTTGATTTTAACCTAAGCGTATTTACATATTAGAGTGCCAAGGACTAGAGTTCAAACAGAAAATGGCATTCTTAGTACACAAAGGAGATAAAAGATCATAATATAAATTTGTCAGAGTGACTGAACCAATGAAGAAATTCCCAAGTAGAGGAAACTTTAAAGAAGGAATTTCAAACCTTCATATAACTTGTGGTTGTTGGCAAGCCCTTAAAAAATGATGTTTGCAGCCAGACACGGTGACTCGTGCCTGTAAGCTTCAGACTATGAAATGGCTGGGGCTAGGGATCACGGTTCAAGTTCTGCTCGGGGCAACACAGAGAAACCTAGTCCCAAAAAATAGCTGGGTGCGGTGGCACGCGCCTGTAATCCCAGCTACCTGGGAAGCTGAGACTGGGGATTGCTTGAGTTCGTAGTACCCCGTGCAACTGGAAAAGTGGGCTTTCCAGTTTCCTAATCTGGTTTTGCCTGTGGTTCCACGGGCAAAAATAGCAAGACCTAGTCTCAAAAGAAAAAAAAAGAAAAAATGATGCATGCAAACAGCAAAATCAAAAGAAAATCCACCTGCAACCTAACAGCAACTGAGATCACAAAGAGGTAGCAATCATATGATCTGGGAGTTGACAATAGGAATTTAAGTCCTACTGAAGTAAAGAAAGCTTGCTAGTTATCCCAGGTTTTCAGTTGAGATGGCAGAGGGATGACATTCTCAGAGTTAGAGCAGTGCCCTAGGAATAAAGTGTATATCCTAACAGTAAGGACAAAACTGAAATAGAGGCTGGGCACGGTGGCTCGTGCCTGTAAGCTTCAGCCTATGAAGCGGCCGGGGCTAGGGATCGCGGTTCGAGTCCTGCCTGGGGCCGGTAGCGAGACCTAGTTCCAAAAAAATAGCTGGGCATGGTGGTGCGCGCCTGTCATCCCAGCTACCTGGGAAGCTGAGACTGGGGATTGCTTGAGTCTGTGGTACCCCGGGCAACGAGAGCCTGCAGTTCCACAGGCAAAAATAGCAAGATCTAGTCTCAAAAAAAAACTGAAATAGACTCCTAAAACTAAGTCTCTTTAGGTTCAAGGTGGTAGGGTAAATGGGTTTTCACTCTTTACCTCTGCCAGCAGCTGTGTTGTGCCCTCCCCATGATTGTACACACCTGGACCTGATGGGCGTGTACATGTGTGATTGGGCACACCTGAGCCAGGGGGAAGGTGGGTTAAAAGACCCATGAGGCATCACCTTGGGGAGGGGAGGAAAGAACATGAAGAGAATGGGAGGCCAGCGAGAGAGCCAGAGAGAGAGAGCCCAGAAAAGGAGTGTGAAGATTCTTGAAGGGCCTGCCTCGCAGGCCCACTGCACCTGCTGCCTAGCCTGCCTGCCCGCCATACAATTGGCCCAGCCTCCCTGCCTGGTGTGCCTGCGTACCTGGTTCCCTGAGAGCATTAACGCTGTAAAACCCATGCAGGGCTCCATTCTTTAGCTGCTAGAACCGATGATGATTCCCCCCAGGTTGGGATGGTTGCAAAACAAGGATGAATTGCTGGCAGATTGTGATAGTGATTAGGCCACTTCTGTGGCAGATCAATAAAAACTTCAGAAATCCTTCCTATTCTTCTCTATGCTTCTCCATACTTTACGCTGGATGTTGGTGCTTTGACTGAGAATAAGTCACTTTTTGAAGATGACAGAGTTTATGTCCCTGAGTATAAACAGGTTCCCACCCATTCTGCTGAAAGAACTTTTAATAACAAATAATCTTGTACTGATAATTTTACTACAGTAAAATTTACTACAGTAGCTTGTTACATTAACATCTATATTCAACACATTTTAATGCCACGACTTTTTCTAGTCCAAATAAAACTCAAAAAGATTTAAACCACCAACTGAGGTCATTCAATTTATACATGCAAGAGTAGGTTAAATTTTCTACTTCTTCAGTCAGTTTTCATTGTTCATGCTTTTCTAGAAGTTTGTATGTTTTGTCTAGAATTTCTAAGCTGTTAGCATTGCTGTGCAACCATCCCAGGCTGGCCAGGTTCAGAGTTGATTGGGGCAAACAGAATAAAATCTTGGAGCACTTGACAGATATGACAGGCCTTTAATGCTGAAGTAGGGGATCAGGTACAAAGGCAGAACAGGCAGAGACTGGCATGCAAAGAGGGAGGCATGGGCCAGGGGGTTGGAGGAAGACCCTCCATGAATCTTTATGTTCTTTCTCTGGGCTCTCTCACTGGCATTTTCTCTCGCCTCTTATTTAGTCATGCCACTCGTAGTCATCATCGTGTTGCTGCAGGCGATGCCTCTGCTTTTAGCCTCTGCTTCTAGGCCCAGGTGTGTACACTTGCACATGAGCATACCTCTGCTCTTTGGGCTCAGGTATCCAAATTACAGGTGCATGTGCCCAGTCCCCAGACTCGCAGGAACTCCCTGCATAGGCTGCAGCTGCTAGCCACAGAGGCTAGTGACATTAAACATTAGCCTAATCACCTCATTTAGCCTACAATTAGGCAGAGATTTTGTTATTTATCTGGAATTAATGTCTCCCAGTATTTTTGAGGGTGTGCGTGTGTGTGTTTGAACATGGCTTCAACACCAAGTCAGGCAACTGATAAGTCTCACTTAGTCTTTATTTCTTGTTCAAGCAGAGCCTCAAAATCACCTTAATGTGAATGCTCAATACAAGGTCTTTTATGAGCATATTCTCAGCTTCAGAAAACCATGGGGTGAGGGGTTTCTGTGGGTTTCTAGATTCACTGAATGGGTGGGAGCTTTTCAAAGTTCCCACAGATACAATCCAGTTTTCCCTTTTACAGTTTTTGTTTGACCTATTGTTTGCCCCAACTGTTTCCACTGCTTAAAGAGGAATTAACTTCGTTAATTCCTTCCCAATTTCTAACATTTCAGGGGAAAGACTTTTTGCACTGAGTTGGCTCTAAATCAAATCAAATAAACACAGCCTATCAAGTGAAATTTTCTAGGGAACCACCACATAGGGCAAATAGTTATGGTTATCTTGGAAAGGTTTGAACTCCAGTCTCATTTCCCTTATCATGTGGGAGCCAGCTTGCTAGTTTTCTCCATGACTGTTGACTATTGCTTTTCAAAACTACAGTAGAAATGAGGGAATTGGATTAGAATAAGTCAATGTGTCATTAAGTTCTTGTCCTAGTTGTTTTCTTGAAAAATTAATTTCTATTTGTTGCAAGTCTTTGGTTAATTTCTAGAGTTTTAAAAATTTGATTCTAAAAATTTGGGGAGTTTTTCTCATTGATTTTTATGAAGAAACAGACTTTTGAAGATACTTGTATTATGTTTAGAACTCAGGTTCCCTCACTCCTTGACTAATCTTTATATCTTATCTGCTGTCATCTAACTTTGTGTATCACAATCACCTGGAAGGTTTACTAAAATACATATTGACGGATGGGTTTCATACTTAGTGTTCTCAATTGGGGTCTCTGGATGACAATAACTGAGAATATACATTTAGAAAATATTCCCAGGTACTGCTGATGTTATTGGCCTGAGTATCATGCCTTAAGAACCACTATTTATACCATGTGGTACTTTAAAACTTTGGAATATTTCCCACTTCTGGAATAGAAAATAGTCAATAGTAAGTCATTAGTTCCTATTATCTCTACATACACACAGCACAATCCATAAGGTAATCTATATTTAGTACTTAATAGATATAATATACATGCATGAGGTTATTTAATTTTTACAACTCATCACTTTCCTCATATTGGAAATTAAGACCAGAGAGGTAAACAGATTGCCAGAGACAGTTTATTACTGCAGGAGCATTCTCATAATAGTCTGCTTGAGCCTCGAATACTCAAGATTTATGCGTTTGCAATAGTATTTCCCCAAAAGATACATAGATGGCTTCTGATGCTTTTGGATGGCGTTAGTCAGGGCACAATGGATTAAAAACAATGACTCACACAGTGAGAAAGTGATTCCTACTTTGGTTCTATTTTTCTACCTCTTGATTACATGATGATAAATATGCTACCAATCACATGCTTTGTTTTAATATACTTAATTCTTGGTAACCTCTTTTAACAGGGAGTGAACTTTCAGTCTTAGACGTTAGCTTCTAATCAAAAATTTAAAGTATTGTTTCATGTTCACTCTTATGTTCAGTTACTGTCAACTTAGAACCGATGATGCAGCTATACCGTTTACAGTACCTTTGTAAATTTCCCCCTCTTAAATGGAAAGAAAATACATTTATTTAAAGAGAATAAATATGACAAGGATATACACAGATGTGGTATAAAAATAATAAATAGTAGGAAACCCTGCTCCCACAACAGGTTATTGCTTCCAATCGGATCAATATGCAATATCTAAAGAGCGATTAGGGAAATGTGATTAAAGAGCCACAGCTTTCTGAGCAACATGTGTAAAATACAGAAAGACTTAGTGGAAAATGGTTTCTTGCTAAGAAATACACTACAGAGGTGGACTGAGACTTAGATTTGGTTTCATAAAATGTCTAGGAAATCCTCATAACCTAAATTTCTATAGTAAATTTTGCATAATCTGTTTTCATCAATAGCAAAATAAGAAAAAAATCATCTCTGTTCACTGGCAGGAAATTTTGCAGTTGCCAGGGACAGCGCAAGAAGCGAGAGACCTTAATGCTTGGGGGAGGGGACCTGATAAATATATCCTGGGCACAGAGCCTGTGCGTGGTGGGGGTGGAAGGAGTTGGTGAATAAGATGGGAGGAGAGCTGGACAGTAATCAGAGGAGCGGACAGGTTACGGATGAAAAGAGAGGGCAAGTGAGTGACTGAAAAGCAATTTCGCCTCAATGACATGATTAACTAAACTGTTAGCCGGGGTTAAATTAAGCAAAGTGTCCAGAGCCAACAGCTGTTGCATTTATTTTGGTTGCTTGTGATACTAGCTGTTACTTCCAGACTTGACAACCCATCAGCTCAAGAAACAAACTGGTAGACCCTTGTCAGACCAAGGTTATGAAGAAGAGAGGCAGACCTCCCCTATACCTGGTTCCTGCTACAATAGTATCAGAAATGAGGGATCAGGGTTCTGGACAATCGCGTCAGGGAGTACTACAGGCGCAGGATGGGACAAACGTGCCCTTCCTCGTCTGCTTTCTTGTCACTCCCACATCCGAATTGCAACAGCTTCAACTTCATGGTAGGAAACCTTAACCTTGTTCGTCAGGTTTTCCGTCCAAGTATGAGTGATCCCAATGCCTCCATTTTGGTGTTGCCGTAGGAATTTCTGAAAAGTCTAGCTACGCCAGTTCTTCCTTAGTTCTCTGTGCACACCCCTTTCTCTTTCCCGAGACCCCGCCCTTTTCTCCCAGCTCGAACCACAAAAGGCAGTGCAGCTCCAGCCCCGCACCGAGCCCCGCCCCCGCCCCCACCCCCGCCCCCGCCCGAGCCCCAAACGTCGCAGTGCTGCAGGCAAAGGAGGCGGGCCAGGTAGCCGCGGGGCGGGCCCAGCAGGCCACCGACCTTCCTCTCCTCGGCCAATCGGCAACCCCCCCCGGGGGACATGGCGGACCGAGGCTTAAAGGCAGTCTGAGCATTTTTCCCTTTTTCTGCCACGTCCCAACCATTGACGCGAGCCCACTCTTCGGGTTCCTATTGGACAGATGGAGTTTTCCCGCAGAGGCCCTGGAAGTCTATTGGCCGGTGCCACCTGGGGGCGGGCCCTATGTGCTCGGCTCCGTCGCCTCTACCGGGGCGCAAGGGGCGGGGCGCGCCGCCGTCGCCTCTGCTTCCGCCGCCGCCGCCGCCGCCGCCGCCGCTGCCGCCTGCCGCTGCGCGTTCGGCGGGGGTGGAGTCGGAGGCGGAGAAGAAGGCGGTGGTGGCGGGTGGAGGATCGAGCGCAGTTTTCGCTCCGGAGCCGCTGCACATTTCGGTGAGGGTTTATTGGGGGCGGGGGGGGGATCTCACTGAGATGATGTCGGGAGTGTGAGGGTCGGGGCGAGCAACATGCTGCCTGTGCCTCCTCCGCGTCGTAGTCCGTCTCCCCGGAGAGGAGGGGGCCCGGCCCCGGCCCTCGGCGCCGCCGGCCATGGTGGGTGGGGTTGAGGGCTGTAGAGGCCTCTAGCCACCGGGCCCCGGCGCGGGGTGCGCTCGCGTCCGCGGCGCCCCCCACCCCGACGGCAGGCGCGGGCTGCCGGGTCCTCGCCGTCGCGGCTCCTGCCGCTCCTCTTGCTGTCCTTGGTGCCTGAGCCAAGGACCCCGCTGCTGTCTCCTCGGCGCGCGACGGCCTGAGCGTGCGCCCCCAACGCCGCCCACTCGCCCCCCTGCATCCCGAGTCATCGGGCCGAGCGCCGGTCCCGCCTAGGCCGCAGGCCTGCAGCCCCCTGCCCCGGAAGACCTGCCGGTGCTTTGGCTCGGTGGGGTGCGTTTCCATTTTCCCGGTTGTCCCCGAGGCGGGTGCGCGGACACCTGGTCCACAGCTCAGTGTAGCACTTTGCACTGATGCTTCTCGGGCTTGGCAATGTCAGACCCGCCTCTGGCGGATGCACGCTCAGTGTCGGCCTTCCAGAGATTGCTGCTGGTGAATCTTTTTGCGCACATTCAAAATGGTGAGTTTGAAGCCAAGTTGAATAAAAGGGGAGGAGGTAAATAGTGGCCTTTTTTTTTTTTTTTTTTTGCAGGGAGGACGAATAATATTTCAGGCGATTTCCCTCCCCGTGCATTAAGGTGATTTTGTGTGTGTGTGTGTGTTTTATTTTAACGTCCGCGTAGACACTGCTTTGAGTCTCCTGGTTCTGTGAAGTTTACAGCTTTTTTAGGGTTTGATGTATGGCTATTTTTATCATGAGCTGTTTGGTCAGTTACCTGTCTAGCAAATGCAGTCACCTCTACTGAAGACGACAGCCCATTTGATGTGAATGTGCATAAACACAAAGATAACGGAAATAAACGTTGAAGCTTTTTTTCCCTTCCATTTTGTCATGGCTCCTGGAATGAAATTTTACATGAAATAACAGTTTTGTTTTTAAAATTTATTCCAGATATGAAGCGAGATATAAAAGTCAGCCGTGTAAAGAGAATGCTATTAAAATAGGGAAATTTCCTTACATCCTTTAGCCCCACTCCAGTGTTTGGAGTCAACATTTTAATGTGCATCTTTCTAAATGCACTTTCAAACACGTATGCAAACACACAGTTTCTTTTGAGGGGGGGAAGGGTTACCAAACATATTGCTGTATCACTTGCTTTTTCACTTAATTACATTTCTTGGACGCCTTGTTAGGTACATCTCCCTGACAATTTTTTTAAAAACTATGTGCTAGTCCATTAGTTTGAAAGACTGTAATTTATTTGACCGTTTTCTTACTGAAAGATATTTGGAATTATTGCAGTTTCTTTTTGGCATCATGGAGTTGCCTTATTTGAAAGCAACTTAAATTTGCAGACTAATTTTTAATTACAAGCCTAGCTCCTAATTTCTGGGGGGTAGATTCATAGAAATAGAATTGCTGGCTTAAAGTATATGGTTATCCATATTTGAAACTTTGGCAGTCAATTCTTCCTCTTTATTACTCTTGGAATCATTCTTGACTATTATGCATTTTTTCAGAGGAACTTTAGACTTGTAAATTAAATTTAAAATTCTTGCATATTTCACCTGAGGTTAGTTAAAATTTATGGTTAATTTGAAAGAACTGAGTTATGATCAATCTTTTCAAATGTATGTATGTGTGGTATGTACATTGCTTTCTAGTCTTGCTTTATCATCGTTGGGAAAGTTTTATGAACTGTTTTCCTTTGTGCAAGGCATCCCTTTTTAATATTTGTAACCTTTATGATTTGATTGTGCTAGTGAGTGGAAAGTAACAGCTTCTTTCCTGTTATATGAAAACTTTGAATTGTCTGTTTATCGTGTATCCAATGTCTGTTGTGTTGATTGTCTGAAAATTTTAATTTTTATAACTAAGGTGTCTTCCTGGTTGATTTGGCTGTTAATACATCCTTTGTAATATATTGAATAGTAGTGATGATAAAGATTTGGTATTTTTAACTTTAATTGAAATTGATGATTTGGCATCAATTATGATTACTGACTCAAAGTTTTAAAAACTAAAATATTTTCTGTTCTTGGCTTTCTAAAATAATTATTGTATCTTCATTTCTGTTGAAATTTTTAAAAGCCATAAAGATACTGAATTTTATTGATTTTTTTTTTCACATCTTTAGGTGATGATAAGGAGATCAGCAGTATTTCCTGATTAATATTTTCCTAAGAAAGCACCATTTTAAGGAATCAACTTTATTGAAGATACTCTGTGTAAAATAAAATCTGTATATTTAAGAGACAGCTTGGTGTGTTTGAGCAAATATCTACTACACCCTTGTCACCACTACCACAGTCAAGAGAATATTATTTTTATTGCTACTATCAAGACATAGGAAGACATAGGATATTTTCATCATCCCAAGAGTTCACTTCAGCCCTTTTGTAGTAAGTTATATTTTCACTTTCAGCACCAGGAAACCACTTGTCTTTTTGGTTTCATATTTTCTAGAATTTCATATAAATGGAACGGTGCTCTTTTACCTTTTTTCCCCCTTAGCCTGATAGCCTCATCTTTTTGAGAATCTTTTGTGTTTTCTATGTTTAACTGCTCATCTTTTTTTTTTTTTTTTGCTGTGTGTAGTTTGTCCATGGGATTGATTGATTGATTGATTGACTACAATTTGTTGAGCATGTCACCCATTCATGGATATTTGGGTTATTTCCAATTTAGACTCATTATTAAAGTTGCTGTGAACCTTTTTTCATGAGTTTTGTGTTAGCATATATTTTCATTTCTCTCAGGTAAATACCTAGAAATGGAATTACTGGGTTTGTGTGTATATACTAGATGTTTAAATATAAGAAACTGCCAAGCTTTTTTCCATTTTATAATTCCAGTTACTTTACATTCTTACCAGTGGTCATTTCAGGTTTCATTTTAGCACTTTTGGTGGTTTTAGCAACATCACAAGTTTAATTTGCATTGCTTATTACTAACACCACAGATTTGCTCTTTGTGTTAATGGGTCATTCTTATGTTTTCCTTTGTAAATATGTGTAAAAATCTTTTTCTTATTTTGAAACATTGGATTGTTGAGATTTAAGAATTTTTGAAACACTTTATTTTACCCACACAGTCAAACTCTGATGCCTACCTTCCACTTTCATAGCTTTAACAAGGGGGGAGGGCCTTTAATTTTGTTTAAATTCACTTTGCCACGTTTTTCTTTTATGATTTGTGCTTCTGTGTTTGAAGCTCACTCAGTGCAAAGTTGTACAAATGTCCTCTAATGTTTTCTCCTATAAGTTTTATTTTTCCAGCTTTCATGTTATGGTGTGTCATCCATTTTGAGTTAATTTTTGTATGTGTTTTGAGATATGGGTCAAGGCTTATTTCTGTCAGTCTTAACATCATTTGTTGGGAATACTTCCTTACTGAATTAATCCAACTTGAAAATGAGTTGAACATACATTGGAGTCATATTTAGCAGTCTGCTTCTGAATTTTCTCCTTGATCTTTGTATCTGTCATCTTGGCAATACCACATTGTATATTGTTACTTTATAACAAGTCTTGAGTCTTCCAATTTTATTCTTTTTCAAAATTATTCTGACTATTTTAGTTCCATTGCTTACCAAAAACTTTAGAAATGATTATTGGTTTCTACAAAAGCTACTGAGGGGATATTAATTTAGATTACATTGCATATATCAGTTAGTGTTGGAAGAGTGGACATAATGTTGAGTCTTACCATTAGTGAACATAGATATCTCCATTTATTTAAGATTTTTATTTCTTTTATCAACGTTTTGTAGTTTCAGCAAAGAGATGTTGTTGCTGTTATTTTATTAGGATTGTATTTAAATATTCATTTTTCATACTATTAGTGGTTTACTTAGATTTCAGTTTAAAGTTGTCCATTGGTAGTATATGGAAGTACAGTTGTTTTTTATATATTGAACTTGAACCCTGTAGCCTTGCTAAATTCACTTATTCTCTTAATTTCTCTTTAGTAGATTATTTGACATTTTCCCATGCAGATAATCATGTCTTTTGGGAACATAAAATACTCTCTTTTTTTCTCCACTTTGTGTTCTCACCAATGCCTTGATGCCTTTTCTTCTCTTATTACACTGTCTAGGACTTCCATTGTGATGTTGAATAGAAGTGGTGAGAGCTTATGTCCTTGTCCTGTTCCTGATATTAAGAGGAAAGAATTTAGTCTTTCATTCTTAAGTTTTATGAAGAGTGAACTTTTATCAAGGACATTCTCATTCTGTTTCTGTTATTACTGAAAGTTTATTATGAGTGAACATCCAGTTTGGGCGACAGTTTGTATTTGTTGAGATGGTCACATGGCTTCTTTCATGGTCTTTTAATAGGATGTATTTGCATTGACTTGATTTCAATTGTTAATCAACTTGGCATTCCTTAGAGTGCCTTACTTGGGTGTGGTGCTTTAGTGTTTCACAAATTGTTAGACTGGATTTGCCAATATGTGTGTGGAGTTTTCTTTTTTGTATCAGTGTTCCTAAAGGGTGCATTATAATGTAATTATTTATATCAGTGATGATGTTGCCCTCATAAAGTTTGGAGGTGCTTCTTCCTCTTAACGTTTTCTGAGATATTTTAGGTGGGATTAACACTTGTTAATTAATGTTAGAGTTTGCAATGTAACTTAGCAGGGCCTAGAGTTTTGTTTGAGGAAAGACTGTTAAAGGATCTATTCAGTTACTTTAATTGATATGATTAGGGCTACCAGTTCTTTAAAAGCATTCAGTCTTTGCATATATGAGTAATAATTTAGTAGTTAGTAGTTTAATAGTGTTTTATCTTTTAAGAAATTCATTTCATCTATTCATTACCATAAAGTTTTCTTATTTTTACATTTATAGGATTTGTAGTGATAGCTTTCATTTGTGATACTGGCTTTGTGTATACTCTTGTCTTTATTAGTATTTTACCTAATTTGTTATCCTTTTTAGTGCTTTCAGAGATACAGCCTTTTATTTTATTACTTTTCTCATGTTTTCAATTTCATTGTTTTCTTTTTTACTGTAGTTTTTTGTATGTTTTAGTTGAAATCTATTCTGATTTTAGTTCATTGATTTAAGACCTTGTGTTATAATCTGTACTTTTGATATTGCCACACATTTTGATATTTCTTAAATTCTTACACAACTTGCGCTTTGACCCAGGAGTTATTAAAAGTATGCTGTCTAATTTCCAGCTATTTGTGGGTTTCCTTACCTTTGTATCTTATTTCTTCTATGTTTATTATAGGCAGATTACATAATTTTGGTGATATTTGCTCACATTTTTATAAAACACTGCTTAATTTTGCTGTAGACAGATAACATTGTGTAAATCTTTAAAAAACTGAGGCAGAATATATGGTCAGTCTTGATAAATATTCTTCTTGCAGTGTGTACTTATACTGTTCTGGTGTGATGTGTTCTATGAAGTTTGTATCTTTTATTGATTACTGAAGGAAATTTGAAGTTTCCAATTATAAGTATAGTTTTGGTTAATTATCTGTTTCCTACTAACAATTTTGCCTCATGTTTTGAAACTTTGTTAGAGTATATGTTGTTAGAGTATATGTATTTAAGATTGTTAATGTGCTTTTGGTGAGTTGATCCCAAGTATATAATATCCATCTTTATCTCCAGCAGTATTCCTTGTTCTGTAATCTACTTTATCAAAGAGTAAAGTAACTACTCCTTTCTTTTGATTTATGTATACATATAGCTTTTGATGTTTATATCCTTTCATTTTCAGTCTATGCCTTTATATGTAAAGTTTTTCTATAGATAATCCCCTGTATTTTATCCTGTCTGACAACCTTGTTTTGTAAATTTGGTAATGTAGACCATTTTGTTTAAAATAATTATGTTTGCATTCAAATCTTACTAGTTTACTGTTTTAACTTACCTGCTTTCATTTCTCTCTGACTCCATTTTTTCTGTTATACCTATTTTGTCTCTAAAAAATTGTATTCTCTTGCTTGTTATATCTTTAATTCCTATCTGTAGGCAGTCAGTACTGTACTACTTTTTACACAGTATCAAAGCTCTACAATGTTGTTTTACCAGTTTCTCCTTAATATCTGTCATTTTATTCCTACATATGCCGTAGATGCTTAATACATTGCTACTATGTTTGATTTAAAACTATATTGCTGCGAATGTAGAGTTTACTAGTGTGACCAGTTAATTTGAATTTTGAATAGTTACTAAATTCAAACTTAATTTTCTCTGCCTTTTTAGCCACCTTTTAAAGTGGCTAAAAACTGTAGCATTTAGCTTTTATATTGATCTTTTTCATAAACAGAGCATTGCTATCATCTCAGAAAGTTCTGTCACACAATGTTACATTTGAAGTAATTCAAACTAAGAAACATATTTTACATTGCCCTCATTATTTTTAGAGGTCTGAGTTTCTTTAATAGAATAAAGTGCCTTATAATTTTTCTGCTGAAGAACTACATTTCATTTTTTTATAGTTTGTTGTTTTTCTTACATCACTTCCAGGATGCCATGGTCCTTTTGTTTGTGTTGCTTGTGATGAGAATCAGCTGCAATTCATTCCTCTATACATAAAACTAAAACTGTCATTTGGTCTTTATAGCTAGTACAATATACTTGATGGATGTGTCTTATATTTATCTTGTTTTTTTTTTTTAAATGGGTGGTTGCCGAACTTCTATTTCTTGTTGGAGTTCTTGTTTGTTTTGATTTGGAAAATTATCTGCTTTTCCTCTTCTAATATTTAGTCTCTCTTCTTGGAGGAGTCCAGTTACACAATAGAGTTCATTTGATACAACCCCACAACTCTTAAAAACTCCCCCCCCCCATAATTATCATAGTTCAGATAATTTCTCATGATCTCTGTTGAAGCTCAATTTATACTTGACTGGGCTTTTTACAAACCATAAAATATATTCTTCTTTCTGTTGTGTACTTCTGTCTTTTGATATTCTTGATCTGTTTCCTAACGGTTATTCTAAGGTACAGACACAGTGGAGGGCAGTGATAGCTAGTCTCCTCCAAGTAGCTTAAGGCTTTTTCTGGTAGAGTTGAAGAGTTTTAGTAGTTAAGTTTCATTCCTTTGTCATTGTCAGTCATTTCCTCCCACCACTGAAAGATGATTTCTTTAATCTCGGGCTTTTTAATACCCAGTAGAAATCCATGGGTGAGAGCATTTGAGTGGGTGCCAATTTAAAAAACGCATTGAAATTTGCAGATAGTACTCTCATCTAAACCATATTTTATATTTGCCTGAGATATGATTGCTTGACAGAAGAGAACATAAGTACTTCTGTAGGAAGTTATGTGGTATTTCTTGAAAGTGACAACTAACCTGAGGAAGGATGCAATTGGTAATTTCTTAAAGAACCATAGAAAATTGCTGCTAATTGTAAATCAAGCAAACTACTGAGTGAAGCAAGGAGTAAAGTTAAAAGAGACAAATAGCATGATGATACTTAAATTTATCTATGATGATACTTAAACCTATCTTTATTGGTAATTATGTTAAATTTGTAAAATAGTAATGAAAATGCAAATTGTTTGCAAGCGTCATAAATAAGATTGAGCTATCTTGCATTTACACACACACACACACACACACACACAATCAATGCAGAAGCACAGAGAAGTAGACTAAAAATAAACAATGGAGCTTATATTGTCTGCAAATACTCACCAGTAGAAAGCTCATGTGGCTTAACACGCATACAAGATGAGTGAACTTGGAGTAATGTAACAGGAAAATGTTAACAATGGGTCAGTTCATCAGATAGACAAAGTAATGCTATTATATAGGTGAACACCTACTAAAACAGCTTCTGGATATAGATTATAAAAAGTTAAGACCTATTTACAACTGGATATTTTTAATATACATCATTATCTGAAGTATATAAAATGCTAATAAAGACAAAAATATTGAATGACATGATTAATTAGCTTAATGCAGTTGATATTTGTAGAATAATGTATCTAACTGAAGGTTTTATAATTTTTTTAAGTGTAAATGAGACATTTGCCAGAATGTGTAAAATTTACTATTTTTTGTTGCGATAACATTGGTTAATAACACAGTATATGATTCAGAGGCATAGGAACATAACCTCCCCAGGGTCAAGTACCCACATCATACACACCACCAAAGCACCGTGCCATAGTCTTCATCCATTATTTCACCTACCCACACAGTTTCTCCTAGAACCCCTTTCACAGTCAGATTTGTTTTGTTGGTTTGATTTTCTCTTTATGCATATAAGTGAAAGCACCTGGCATGTTTTTCTCCTGTCATGTTTATTTCTTCTGACTATCCCCTCTAGTTCCTTCAGTGTTGCCAATAGCAAATACTCTTCCCCTTCCCCCATAGCTGAGAGGTACTCCATTATGTATATATACCACATTTTTTAAACCCACTTCTCTGACTTAGTGCATATGGGTTTTTGTAACTCGGCTATTTCAAATAGTGCTACCGTGAGCATAGGGTTGCAGATAATCCTTCTAAAATACTATTTTTGTATTTGTGCACTAGATACCTAGGAGTGGAATTGGCTTGGACATGTGTAGTAGATCTTTTTGAAAAACCTTTGCACTATTTTCTTTAAAGGCTAAACTAGTTCACCTTCCCAGCAATTATGAGGCTTCCTTTTCCACCACATCCTTGACAGCACTTGTTTTTGGTCTTTTTGATATGACCATTCTTACATGATATTTCAGGTAAGAATCAACTGTATCAATTGTATCAATAACTTGATAGTTCAAGTGATAATAAGAATTATTCTTGTGTCTGTTATTTACCTGTGTTATCTTTTGGGGAAGTGTCTGTTTAGCTTGTCTGTGATTTTTTTTAATTGCTATTTTTATTTTTTTACTCAGTTGTATGGGTGATTTATATGTCTTGAGTATCAGTGCCAGTAGTATGATCTGCAGGTATTTTCTCCCAGTCAGTTGATTTTCATTTTGTTTTACTAGTAGTTTTGTTTATTGTGCAAACACTTTTTATTTGATGTACACTCACTTGTTTATATTTATTTTTGTCTCTAGCTATAGATACAAATGCACAAAGAATTCGCTGGAACCAGTATTATGGAGTCTTTTGCCTTTGTTTTTGCCAATGTACTTTATAGTTTGTTAAATCTATGTTATCTATTTTTGTATTGATTTTTGTGTAAGGTATTAAATGGTGATCTAAGGTTATTCTGTTATATGTGGCTGTCCACCGTTTGTTAAAGAGATTCCTTTCTCCAGTGTATGGTTCCTTTATTATAGACTACTTGTACATAGATATGCAAGTTTATTTCTGGGTTCTCAGTTTCTCAATCCATTTCATTGTTCTGTGCTTCTGTATTTGTTCTAGTACCATACTGTTCGGATTACTGGTTATAATATAGTTAGAAGTCTGCGAGTGTGATAGCACTATTCTTCCTCCTTTTATTCATAACTGTTTTGATTATTTGGGTCTTTTTTGTTTCCGTATGAATGTCAGTAATGCTTGTACGATTTCTTTGAAAATTTTCATTGAAACTTTGATAGAGTTTGCATTGAATCTGAGTATTGCGTCAGATAAGATAGACATTTTAGCACTGGTGGTTCTTCCAGTTTGTGGCAGGGACTGTTTCCATTTTTCTGTGTGTTTCTATTTATTTCTGTATGTCTTATAGTTTTCATTGCATGATTCCTTCATGTTTTTGTTAAGTGTACACCTAGATATTTAATTCTTTTGTTGCAGTTTTGGATGGGGATTGTATTCTTAATTTATTCCTAAGTCATTATTTGTTTATAAAATAGCAACTCATTTAGTAAATTGATTTTATACCCTACTGCTTTGTTGTATAATCTGAATTAGTTTTTGTTTTTTTTTTTTTCTGATGAAGTTTTACCATTTTCTGTATATGTTGCCATGTCATTTGCAAAGAGCAGTTTTCTTTCCCTGTATGAATGCTTTTTTTTTTATCTTTTTCTGGCCTAAGTGCTATAGCTAGGATTTCTAATGCCATTGTATACTAATGCTGTTGAATATTGGTGGTGAAATTGGACATCCTTTGTATACCAGTTCTTAGAGGAGACTTTCACAAGTGAATATGATGTTTAGTCTGAGTTTTTGTATATTACCCTTAATAATTCAAGGTCTGTTACTTCTCTGCCCAGTTTTTTGATGATGGCTAGTGAATTTCATTTCAAATGCTTTCTTTGCATTTATTTATATAATCACATGATTTTTGTCTTTCCTTTATGTGGTATAGTAATTTTTATATATTGGATCATCCTTGTGTCCGGGAATAAATTCCACTTGACAGTGATATGGGATCTTTATGATTTATTGTTCAAGTCTGTTTACTAAATTTGGTTGTGGATTTTGTGGGGTTTTTTGTTTGTTTGTTTTGCTGTTTTTTTTTTTTTTTTCATCAGGGATATGATCTGTAGATTGGTTTTTTGTGTTTGGGTGTGGGTATGTGTGATGTCTTTGTTGGTTGGGTGGGGGTTGTGTGTGTGTGTGTGTGATGTCTTTGTCCAGTTTTCATGTCAGATTTGTTGGCCTCAGAATGTTTTTGAGAGTTGTCTCACTTTCTGTTTTTGGAGATTTTCAGAAGGATAGGTGTTAATTTCTTTGATGGATTCATAGAACTCACTAGTGTAACTGTCTGTTCTTTGTCTAGGTTTTGGGGGGAGACATGCTTACTGGTTCCATTTCCTTGCTTGGGGTTAATCTGTTCAGGTTTTCTTTTTCTTCCCGATTTAGTCTTGGAGGTTTCTAATTTCTTAAATTTGTCCCTTTCATCCAGATTTTTCAATTTGCTGGCATATACTGATTCATAGGAATCTCTTAATGAGCCTTTGTATTTCTGAGATGTCTGTTTTCTCTTTTGTTTCTCATTCTACTTACTAGATTTTTCTCTTTTTCACTTTTCTTGATGTGTGTGTATAGCTATGGTTTGTCTCTTTCCTTGATTATTCTCCCCCCCC